>JAAGKR010000635.1:70153-85327 GCA_011419295.1 Clarias macrocephalus | reverse complement strand
AAAAACTCCTTCAACTGTTGAGCAGTGAAGATGACATTATTTCAGAATTGTTCAATTGTTTATAAATTGTTCTCTAATTTTGATCTCCAGTGTATATACTGTATATATAAGTTTCTGCACAGCACTTATAAGCAACAATATTTCAATTTGATTGTAAAAGACATGCACAGTACCTACTTTATATGGTGATGATATCAAAGCATAATGCTCATTAATTTATGTCCTAGTTATAGACAGCAGAAGCTATGTACAGTATTCAGACTTTGAGCAAAAAAAGCGCTGTATCCCATATATAATATAATATACAGTATACTATATCCACTGTATAATATACTGTATATAATATACTGAACTAGCTATAAGAACATAAATAAAAGGCAAAATCAAAAGAAAGCACAGACATGAGGGGATGTAAGGCTTCACTGTCAACCAGCCTGGGTGAATTCATTCATCTGCTTGTTGGTGAACATTCATCACAGCCTGAATTAAGCATGTTCAAGAGTATAGTAATAAGCCCATGACATGTGCCAGAATGAAACCGGGAAGCTCAGTGGTTAAGGTGTTGGACTACTGATCGGAAAGTCTTAGGTTCAAACCACTACATTACCACTGTAGGGCCCTTGAGCAAGGCCCTTAATGGTTGATTATTCAAATGTGTAATGATTGAAGTAATTCTGGATAAGGGCGTCTGCCAAATGCCATAATGTGAGTGAAATTAACATCCACATTAACTAGCTCAGATGTTAGCTTAACACCAGGCATTATTATATGACATGATCTCAATGTGACTCAATTGTTCAGAAGCACATGTAGCAGCAGCAAAGAGAATCACTTAACAGATAGCACACATACATTTCACAGCTATTGGACTCGACAAGCATTGGCAGATCTTCTGACGTGTAGTGATCTAGTTACACTAGTTCCTCAGCTCATCAAACATCTCAGCTACTGTAGGTCGACTTTGGGTCGGCCCACTACCGGAAACCACTTCTGCTCATGAGCAGGCTGATTTATGCTTATGGGTCAAATCTATGCAGAGCGAACAGCATTGTGAGCATTTATACTTGTGCTCTGGTGTGTCTGTGTCTGTCTGCAATTACACAGCAAAACCTCTGTTCAATTTTGATTTAATTTATGGCACAGATTTAACTTTTGGCAAATACCGAAGTTTCATTAAAGTCTGAAGCGAGGTTCAAAAACCGGGGAATCAATCAGCTAGGTATTGAGTCAAATCATAACACAAAAGCCATGGTCAAAAGTGGTAGCACAAGTTCGGTAACCAGAAAAAAAATAAGCGAGGTAACAAATCCTAAATGTAAAACACAAAGTCATAGTCAAAAAAGAAGCACGAGATCAAAACCAGGAAAGACAACGTAGCTGGGAGATGTGGAATGTGCGGTTGACTCGCCGCATAGTTGAGGGCAGCAAGAGGTTCAGAGAGCAGGGATTGACAATCTTGATGATCATGAATGGACCGATGGAACAGGAAGAAAGTTTGCAGGAGGTGAATTTCAGGGGAATTTCTCTGGAGGTGAGCATGACTGTCTGTCCCACCCTGTATTTAGGAGCCTGAGCGTGCCTATAGTCAGCTTGCTTTTTGTAGTTTCTACTGACTGGTAGTTCCATCTTTCTGGCTTGTCTTCCTACAACAGCAAATGAAGGCCTGGGCAGACGGAATGTTTACTGCCTCCTCCTGGGAAGGGAACAGATTGATGGGAGTTATGGGTGTACTCCACCCAGAGCAGGAATTTGCTCCAAGAGGTGACATCCTGGAAGGCCATACATCTCAACCTCAAGGGATTGGTTCTTCCACTCGGTCTGACCGTTGGACTGAGGATGGAGCCCAGAAGACAAACTGGGGTGGCTCCAATGAGTTTACAGAATGCCTTCCAGAACTGCCAGGTGAACTGTGGACCATGGATGAAGACAATGTATTTGGGGAGGCCATGAAGCTTGAATACGTGGAGGATCATGAGTTTAATGGTTTTCTTGGCAGACGGGAGATTTTTTAAGGGGATGAGCTGAGCGGCTTTGGAGAATGATCCACCACATTCATGATGCAGGTGCAGCCGTCTGAGGTGGGTAACTCTATGATGAATTCCAGAGCAATGTCAGACCATGGGTGGTATGGGATTGGTAGGGGTCTGTGGAGGGTTTCTGGGACTGGGTTGACATGTTTGTACCTTACGCAGATGTAGACACAAAGCTGGAGACAACCTCCTTCAATGTGGGTCACCAAAAAGGGTGCTGGACTTGGGTTCAAGCTGAGCCAGGGTGGCACTCGTCACGCTGTCAACGTGGGTAAGATCAGTTCATCCGTAGTGACAGGGTTGGGGCATGGTGTGACGGCGGCTTTAAGCAGGTCGTGGAACATAATGGGCTCCAGGCTGAGATTGTGTTCCTGGCCAAGTCGATCTGCGGGGTTGTAACCAAAGCAGGCCCATGACTGTGGCATGGGGTCCCTCCATGATAAATGGTGGCGAGGAAATTCCTAAATCCTTGGCTGAGGCTGCGTTGATAAGGTTACAGACGGAACCTGAGTCAATTAGCGCCTGCACCAGCAGTTTGTTGATGAGGAATACGGAGAGTAGCTGGCTCCGGTTTGGAAGTCTTTTTGAAGTCAGTCCCTCTAGTCCTCTAGAGTTAGAGCTAAAGGGCTCGTCCTCTTTACTGGACAGCTCTTAAGTTGATGACCTGCCTTTTTGCAGTAGAATCATGCTCTCTCCACTTAACAGCACTGTCGTTCTTCAGATGAGATGTGGGTCCTGTCCAGTTGCATGGGTCTCCCCTTTTTGCATATTCTTGGTGAAGGAGACATGATCTTGGGTGGTGATATCCAGGTCTCCAGAGGCGAAGATACGAATCCACCTGGCCAGCCAAATCCCTTTACTCCTTGAGCGAGGGGGGAACTTCCTGGGAGACTAGTTCTTCCTCAAGCATCCCTGACATAACCTCGAAGAACCCGTTGCACAATGCTTGATCGTTCCACCCACTTGAGAAAGCCACTGCCTGGAACTCTATGGTGAAGTTGTAGGCTTAGTGAGAACCTTGGCGGGAATTCAGTAACTTGCGTCCTGCCTCTCTGCCGTGACATGAGTGGTCAAACACCCTCCTCATCTCCTTAGAGAAGTCCTCAAAGTTGGAGCAGCAAGAATCATGGGCATCCCAGAGCGCAGTGCTCCACACCTGGGCCCGTCCTGAGAGGAGTGTGATCATGTACGCCACCTTGGAGCATTCTGTGGTGAAGGTGGAGATCTGCAGCTCAAAGATCAACAAGCACTGAGAGAGAAAGGAACGATACATGTCTGTATCCCCTTCATAGGTGTGGGGGGTGGGGGTTGTCAGGTATAAGTGGTTCTCATTGCATGTTGAGTTTTCCGCCTTGAACGGGAGAGAAACTGGGGCGTGGGAAAAGACACATGACAGGCTAGGGAAAACATGAGCACGTGGATGAAAATGGCAGCGTGGGAAGAAGTAGCAGACAGGTCGTGAAACATGACAAATGACATAATTAACAGCAGGTCATCCTCCAAGGCCGGAGTTGAGATCCACTGTGATAAGCCCATTACAGTTGTGCATAGTTAAACAAATTAGTAAATATTTGAAAAAAATATTTGAGATTTGAAAGTTGCATAGTCAGGCTACGTTATTATATTCATACCTTCAAATTGTGATTGGTTGAAATTGTAGGGGACATCTGATAGGCTGCAGGGAATGCTATTTAAAAAAAAAAGGCATTTGTGAATTTAATCACGTTTGTAAATTAATGAAAAAAATATTTCTGTGTTGATTACAAAATAAATCTGTGAATTATGTTGCGTTTAAATAAAATATGAATAAAACACTGATCTGACTCCACAGTATAACTGACAGCTTGCAAAGTAAACACAAATAATATATAGGTTTTTGCATGTCTCTATGTAATAAGACCTGGAAAGCCAAGGGGGGAAAAACATAATTTGGATAAAAGAAACTGTTAAAAGTCAGTGAGGTTACTAAGATTCATTTCTTAAAGTAATATGCTCACTGCTTTCTTCTCCATCTTGCAGGCTGCTAGGAAGGGAACCCGGACTGTGAGCTGTCTCAACCAGACTGTGATGTTTACTGTTTACTGTTCCTCTGTTTACTTTTACTGTTTCTGTGTTCCTTCTTGTGCTGGACTTCTTTTTGATGCCATTCAGTCTGAAGTTTCTTGACTTGAATCCTGTCTCTTCATTATACACATACAACGTTAGAAAGCTATTTTTTGGATGTCACTGTTGATTTTCGCATTAGATAGTAAAATGTTTGCAATCTGATTCAACCTAAATAAATAAAGGTCATAGTTAACAAAGCCAAGCTGCAGAGCGGCTGAGTCCTACAGCTTTGATTCGTCATCGAAGCATTGCCTTGTTGTTTTCATTTAAAGTGGCATCTTGCAAATTTGAAAACGCTCACTGGAATACTATATTATATATTTTTCTATATTATATTATACTATATTACATATAATATATAATATATTATATATTAACTTTATATATCTGATTGACATCATCCTGACGTATTATGTGCTGTTGTCCACACATGGTCTGGGAGCATTTTCAATAAAATACTGATGTCTCAGTGCCTCAAGTCTCTGGCATAGACTCAATGGTCCCTGCAACCTTGTACTGTATATAGGATAAAATGGTATAGACGTTACCGTCACTTACAGGACATGAGTGAACAATTGTGGGCTACTCTTTTTTATGCAGTCCAGGAATGCCACCGTTTGCCCTTCAGTGATTAAGACCATTGCTGCTTATTAGCTAATTATTCCCTAAGGTTTCTTATGTGTTTGATTTCTCTCCCTGCTTGGTACTGTGTCATGAACTGGTGTCCCAATCGGCACTTATTCCCCCCTTTTCCGAGTTGTTATCTTCTAGTGAGGGAGGAGAAATATCCTTGGTCTAGCAGCAGCGGCAACAATGTGCAGACTTTCAATTTAAAAAAGTAGTCGTGCAATTTAAAATGCCTTTTTGGTTTAACCCCATTTACATTCTAGATTCCAAATGTGCTGTTTCAAGGTTATACCATCATATTGTAACTGTACTATTTCTCTTTAAAGAGCTCCATTATCTAGAATAAAGGGAAACATCGACTCTAAGCTGCAGTTGACTGAAGTTCTGTGATGTGAAGTGATTAACAATTGTAGTGATATTTTCAATAAAACTAAATAAAATACAATGATGCGGTAATATAGTTAAATACATATACAATGCATCTCAATTTTATTTGTAGTTTAAGTTAAAAACTGAAATAAAAATAACTGAAATAATAGATTCCTTACACATAAAGTGAAATATTTTAAACCTTGTTTTTTTTGTTTTAATTCCAGTGATTACAGCTTACAGCTCAAAGCGTCCAAGCCTCCCTGCTCTGTTTCTCCTTTTAGTCCTTTCTACCATTTTGGATGCAAATTTAATATTAAGAATCTTTTTACTGCAAAAATGACTTACGAATTAAACATTTCCGTAAGATTGTGACAATAGCCTTTGTTAAAAGTGGCATATACTGTACATGACATTTCATTGAATTAATCTTTTTAAATGTTACATTAATTTGGACAGTTGCAAATTTAATGTCAAACAATTCAAACAGTAACTATTTAACAGGAACATACTGTACAGTACTTTGCATAAGTCTTGAGTCACCCCTCATTTGTCTGTAATTCTTTTATCATAAATAATAGTTTATGTAACAACCTGAGCAGCGACCTCATCTCCCCTCTCGTCTGATCCAACAACTCAGCATTCAGCATCACCAGTATACTAATCACCAGCCTCATCATCTGCACCAGTTTATCACTGGTTCAGTAGTCCAATCTTTATTTATTTGTGCATTTATCTATTGGATACTAGCGTAAGCTGCTTGTGGTTAAACACTTTGTAGACAAAGATAAAACTTTAAAACTAAAAATAAGCTGATCAGCTTTAATGTAATCAATGATATTATTATTTCAAGTTGACGCCCATGTACAGTACTGCACATGTCTGCCGGTCTGGAACCTGGCCGAGAATCGAACCTGGACCCTGGAGGTGCAAGGCGACAGTGCTAACCACTAAGCCAGCCTTTATTAATACAAAGAAATAAAGTTTTGTAAGGTTAAATATCTTACACCTTGTTTACTACTGTAAGTTGTACTTTTTTCATCGTCAACCAAATACACTGACGAATCGTTAATCAGAGAGTGAATCACAGATGCGACATCGAAAAAGATCAGATGAAGATTAGGTTTTGTCTTAAGAGTGTTAAAATTCACTTATACCACTTCAGCATGGTTATTTCAGTGGTGAAATTATGAACAATGATGATAATAATATGAATAATCCAAGTAAAAACTTTTTTAAAAAAGTTTAAACTTCAGGCAGATATCCAAGTTATCAGGCAAAAGTTTCATTCCATTCAGTTATGCGTGGTGCTGTGACATAATCTGGCTGGACAGACATACAGACATACAGACATACAGACAATTTTTTCTGAGATTGGTCTCGAGTCCTCGAATGTATGACACATAAAATATCATTGAAAGAGTGAGCAATAAAGTTAAGCTTGCAAGTACAGGCGATAATTACGGTTTACTTACCCAAAGGGTCAAGTTTGGATGGTTTGGGGACTTAAAATAGGAGCGTTGCACTTGTATATAATATACTTTATATATTATAATAAATAATTATAATACTACTAGTATTCTGGGCTAAATGTCTTAAATGAATAAATGACTGAATTGTCTAGATAGCTCAGTGGGAGAAGATGACCGTATTGCCCCAATTTTGTCCACAGTGCATCAGCTTCCAGTGAAGTTTTGCTCTGATTTCATGATGAAAAATGGAAACAGGTGGTAGAAGTGTTATTTTTTGTGAAGTGCTCAGTGTGAATATTTCAAATGCGAGTTTCAGCACATGCCACACACACACGCACATGCACACACGCACGCACACACACACACACACACACACACACACACACACACACACACACACACACACACACACACACACACACACACACACACACACACACACACACTTGACCAGGCTCTTGCTGTCACAACTAATACTGATCTTTTAAGCACTGAATGGTTTTACCCCACAGTACCTGAGTGAAATGCTGACTTTTGTGGATAGTTTCCCTTAGTAAAGAAACAGATCTTTGGGCTCTTGTATAAGTTTTAAGTGTAATTGGTATGTTTGGATGCTGTCCTCCTCACGCTCATGCTCATTATTCAGGTTTGTTGATGGCGAAGTGACTGTATACCTTTTTGCTTATGGAGCGCTTACTGTACTGTATGTCTGTCTGTCCCCCCCCCCCCCCCCCTCCTGGTTTTCTCTTTTAGTTATGCTGTCATACAGTAGCGGGTCCTGCAGGAATCACTGCTTGCACTCTGCACACAGTATACTGTACATATCTCTTATCTATTATGTGATAGTGGGCACTAATTATCTGAGAACAGTTCCATTTAACTTTGGACTGCATCAGATACAAACAGTTTTACTGTGATGGCTTATAACTGCAGTCAGTCTGATGTGGGTCAGGACTTGGTTCATGACAAACAGTTTGGTAGCCAAGTTTAAACAAACAAAGTGGACTTCACGCTAATTTCCTGTTTTACAAATGGACATTTGACGAAACACCACGCAGTTCCAGAGAGGGTTCATTTATGGTCACGCTATCCGGTATCACCCAGATGAGGATGGGGTTTGAGTTCAGTTTTTCTCATGGTTTCTTCTTTATGTTGCTTCAGGATGTTTTTCTCACCACAATCACCTCCTGTTGGATCAATTGGCACGAATCTATAAATCCTATACATTTCTTACTTTCTTCATTTATATCTGGAATTGTTATTCCTGTAACGCTGGAACGAAGCTTTGTGCCAAAGTCTATTGTTAAAATTGCTTTATTAAACACATCAACCTAGTGCAGTTTGTGTGGTACTTGTTTTCCATGCGCCTGTTTGCTGATTAAATCTGATCTAGGAATCTTGCATAAAAGTGCAGCGTTGTTCAAAGCTTTAAGTGGAAGTCAGAATTTCTTTTAAGAATGTTTTTGTTTTTTCTTGATGACTCGAAAACGTGTGCCTGCTCATACGCACATCACACGTCATTTCTTACGTAAGGATTTCTTTCAACCAATGAATAAATGCTCACATGCATTTACCCGGAAACCGTTTTTTTAACATCATTATTACGAGCATGTGGTCAAATAGTTTGGGCAAAAGACACTCTTTTAAATGACTGACTGCGTCTGGGAGTGTGAGTGTTCTCGCATTGTGGGAATAGTTTACAAGGCATGACTAAGCTTGCATCCCCTGATGATGTTCCCACAGAGGCCATTTGAGGGGAAAGGTCGGGTCTATGTCTTTTCCCCTTTGCTATGGATAAAATAATTGGATGTGTGGTAAGGAGAGGGATGTTCGCGTTCAGTTACAAAGCTTGTCATGTGTAGGTGCCCACAGGCTACTGACAAATAGTTATGCAACTTAATTTGTCCTTCCCATGAAAAATTCAATTCTATTAAAGAGGGTTTGCATACTGATCCAGCTTACTTTATTCAAAAAATCTGACTCAAATAAATAGGTTCATCTTGATTGAATTTTCCTTAAATATTTCTGATCAGTTCCTTGTCTGCTGCCTCTCTATGCTTGCAAACTGATTAAATAACTAAAGAGTAAAATATGTGGATTGACGCAGAACTGCTCATTTTTCAGTTACTTTTTCAGACGAGTTTCCGTATCGGAAAACGCACATTGATATCACTGACTGATTAATGAATAAAAATCTATTTTCCAATCGAATATATTTATCACAAATATATACATGCTGTACATTGCGCCCAAGTGCATCTGGGAATCAATGCACTAACCTGGAGGGCTTTATTAATTGCATTCCAGCAAAAACTGGCTGCATATGGCTATGGATTAGTTTTATTTTAAAATGTTCCTGATATTACAGTCTAGCAGTCTAGTCATTTTAATCAAAGCTTGGATGGAACATTTCCTGAACCATATATCAGTAAACCACATTCAGCCCACATGCTGAACACAGATGTTAAAGCCACATCAGTCTTTGTTTTAATTAAGAATTGTACAGTTACTGTAATTATGTTATGTAAGTCTTGACAAAAGTTATGATCAATGCCTGAGAACAGTTCTGGAAATTTGGGCTTTTTATCAAAGTATTGGGTTGAGGGTTAGGGAAAACAAACTCTTGCAAGATGCAGGGTATCCAGCATGGAGTTTAGAAGAACAGAACTACAGTATAATCAATACTTAGGCCTTTTTTTGGTTGGCACCAAGCAGGACAGCACTTCATTTCACTGCACTTGTGTAATGACAATAAAGATTCTATTCTATTCTTTTACAATTTAATCTTTTTCCATCCATTATTGTCAAATATTTCACTGTACTCCCATAAAGGAACAGCAATACTATTACAGTATATATAGTAATATACAGTAAATACAATTTGCATTGTACAATCATATGAAAAAATTGAAAATGATGTCCCTGGAAATGAGGATGTTTTTGAACCTTTCTACTTGTTAAAAAAAAAAAAAAAAACCCTTGGAATAGTTTAAATGGCGGGGTAGTGATTAGCACTGTCGCCTTGCACCTCCAGGGTTCGGGTTCGATTCCCGGCCAGACTCGATTCCCATCTCTGTGTGCATGAAGTTTGCATGGTCTCCTCTTGTTTGCTGGGTTTCCTCTAAAGACATGCAGATTCCTAAATTGCCCGTGGTGTGTGTGTGTGTGTGTCCAGTGATGGATTGGCACCCTGTCCTGTCCCGTACCCCACCTCGTGCTCTAAGTCTCCTGGGTTAGGCTCCAGGTCCCCGCGGACCCTGAATACAGGATAAAGCGGCATAGACGATGAGTGAGAGCGAGTGGAATAGTTCCACATGATGCTGCTAGAGGGTCAAAACCAAAATGACGCACCTGGTTGAAAAAATTGCATCTTGTTATTTGTTTCTTGCATTTGAAGGAAAACAATGCGAAGGGGATTCACAATGAACTAGTATCCATGGACGGGGACAATGCTCCAGTGCATGACACAGTTGGCGCCTAGTGACTTCTTCTTCCATCAAGAACCAAAAAAAAAAAAATGTCTTCTTCAACGATGGTCTCCACCATCTCATCCATGGTTTGGAGAAACCATGTTCATTTTCATTACATTATTTTTCTTAGCAATAATAACAATTTTATGACCATCCCTCGTGGTTTGTTTCTAAGATGTGTGTCTTAGAAAAAATAAGACAGGTTAAAACAATCTTTCCCGTAGTATTATTATTATACTCATCCTCAGTCGTACATGTTGCTACCCTTCATAACATACTCGCTGTTCACAGACATATTTATTTATATACATATTTATATCACATATCTTTATCTGCATTAACTTGTACATCCTCAGTCTTGCACTTTTACACTGCTGTCACTTTCAACGGCTAGGACTCATTGCACATCTTTATTTCCTATACTGTATCCATTAATATTCATCCTCAATTATCAATAGTGTAACATATTCATTTGATTATCTTTATACGGTATGTAACATCCGATATTAAATCTCAGTTCTTTCTGTTGTACTATGGTCGTCTTCCAGGGCGTCTTTTTTTTTTTATTGACTAAGCTATACATGTTTGACAATCTGTAATAGCAACTAAATGTTTATTGTTTATTGTTTATTGTTTAGACTACAAAAGTGACATTATTTAAACAATGTATGATTCTTACACAGTCAGCATTGTACCGCAGTGGTACGGTAGAGTTACATAACAGTGATTCACACGTGGATAATCCAAGTTAACAGCAGACTTTACACAACGTACTGTACAATGATGGATGAATTGAGACAACAGAAACACAAAAGCCTGTCATCAGCTACGAACCAGTGCCACACTTAACACAGAATCCACTAACCTTCTATTGTGTTACACCCTGTAGAGTCACACATCTGATCAGGAGACCTCTGTGTGTGTGTGCTTATACCCAGCAGGAATTTTTGCTCGTAAAATCATTTGCAGTAATTTGGCAACTTTATGGAAAAACCGGGACGACGTCGGGATATCAGAGCAGATTGTTTTGCAAAGTTTGTATTACATCGATGAAATGACGACAAAACAATATTGACAATATTAACATGACAATGGGATAAAAAACGCCCCCCAAAAAAACAATGTTTAGAAAATGATTTCGAAACCAAATTCATACCAGAATGATGCCCTGAGCAGGACCGTCGCTGTGGTGAGAGCACTGTGTTCTTACCACTGCACCACAAGGGAACGATTCTGAAGCTCATAAATGCGCATAAACATAACAACGAGCATTACAAACACCATATTACAAAACTGTAATGTAGGAGCTAATATGCAGCGTATGGTAGCATTTGCTAAAGGAAATGAAACAAAGAGGTAATGTTACAATGATAAGTGATGCGTAACGTACACATGCTGTGAGCGGGAAGCTGTTGCGTCCGTCCCAGTCTCTGATTGGGAATTCGGAAAAAACTCTTTCACCAACTTAAGGGACCATGGACGTGGTCAGAAGTTGTGCGAATGGATGTTAATTGGTATAAACGCTGTGAAAAACGGCGACAATTTCGCGTTTTAAGGTTGCATTTGCAGGGTTGTGTGTGGCCATTCGTTCAACCTTGTCTCAACGTTGCCATTTTATCAACCTCAATCTAACTTTCAAAAACGACACTGGACATCACCATAATGTTGTCAAAACTAAGGAACTTCCAAAGTTAGGACTCCTGCTGGGTACAGACTGACTTCCAAGTCTGACATTGGACAGGACTTGACAAGACTGACATTGTTCCTAGACTGTACTGGGTATGATTCAGCAGAGCTTAATGGCTGCATGTACAGTATAAAGACCAGTGATGTTCCTACATTTAGGTAATATATAAAACTTTGAGAACAAATAAATTGCAGTTGTTATTACAGGTTTATTACTGTACGTTTGTTGGAAGGTGAAACTCTTCAGCTTGCAAAATTGTAACAACTTCCCACAAATGTAATATCAGATATGGTGGGATTATTACAGGAATAAAAAAATTCTGGTTCCAATCAAAATTGTTTTGTACTGTTGTTTTGTGCACACTCACTCATCCGAGTGTGCACACACACACACACACGTACAAACACACACACACACACACACACACACACACACACACACACACACACACACACACACACACACACACACACGTACAAACACACACACACACGCACGCGCACACACACACACGCACACACACACACGTACAAACACACACGCACGCACACACATACACACACACACACAGTAACATGCCTAAAATCTTGTTTATACTTTATAAAAAGACTGCCAATGGGCACAAAGTCATTATGCTCACAATTATCAACTCAAATCAATCTAAATGTTTAGCACTAAACGTCAACTGTCGCAATACTATACCCCTGTTACTTGATACACTTATACGTGGTTTCCAGTTAACATTGCACTTGATGGTTGATTGCAGAAAATGATTCTTTTTGAAATAAATTGAAATGAAGAGTATTATGATTTTTTTTTTTTACTATCAATAACGAAACAAATTGTGAGAATAAATATAAGGAATGAGAGAATGCACGCTCACAGATGTACATGCTCTCGACATTCACGCAAAAGGAATTTACATGTATTTTTCTTGTGATATAAGATATATCTACTAAGGGACCTACTTCTATATGTGTATTTTCTTTTCACACTGGATGAAATAAACCAATTAGGTTAATGAATGTGAAACTAGAGTCTCCCTAGAACAACACAGGGATTGTGATTACTAAGTTTATGTGGGGTTTCAAAAAAAAAAAAAAAAAAACACTTCTTTGAAACCGAGACAAAGTCAAGCCACATACTCGTTTATTCCCAGTATGCGCACAAAACAAACATGGCTCCATGCCTCTGCAAATGACAGACTTGTTAAAAACCAAATGCATAATTACGACCTGGCCCCCAGTTCACAGTTTCAGCAGGCTTTAAGAAAACAGAGGCTTTTGTTCAGTGTCACCTGATGTAGGAAACCAAGTCCTCCTGAGGCCCACCTGAATGGGCCGTGTGGGTGTCCATGTGGGAAACACATTGGTTATAGCACCTCAGCACTTTTCAACCAGCCATTTCCACAATTATTCGTGATGGATGGAGCAGCAGCTCAGGAGGAAGCGTGTAGCATGAGGGCTGTTCTTTACCCCATGTTCTGTGGCCCGCATAATATGTCTCACAGTTGTTGGCAGCAAATGAATGACATCTGGATTTATAGCGCAGGTTACTAACAAAATAAGGAAATTTAAAGAGGATGACTCGTGTCTGTTAATAGCGTACGGGGAACTGCTGGATGGACGCTGAACAGCCTCATGTGAAGATTAAAATAAAGGTTGAGACGAGATTGAATGTAAATTGCACGGGGACCTTTCCAGACATAATATTTGCTTGGTAAAAAGAGGCTTTGTTCTAAAACAATGGGGCAAAATGAAAATTGCAATATGTGCAGTCTAAAGAATGGAATGAATTCTTATTACAGGCCAGAATGAAAAACCTTTTGTTTATAAGCAAGTTTGAAATTTTTTCCCTATGCCGGTCATACAGGCACATCTGTGGCTTGTTTAAAAGGATCTGTATTAATTTACTGGGTGATGGGATATGAATTTTAGTGCAAAATGTTACAAATTCTAAAGCGGCTTGTTCATATACATTATGTGACCACATTATGTTTAATCACAATTTGAATAAAAAAAATATATAAAAATAGTGATCTATCCATTTCATACACTACATACACACTGTCTGGCCAAGAAATAAATAAAAGTCGCCATTTCAAATGGGTCGAATTAATAAGCTGCATCAAGCAAAGAAAACAACTAAGGAGATTTTAAATCAGTGGAACTTTCAAACCTGGAAGAATAGGACTGAACGGTCAACTTTTTGGAGGAAATGTGGTGGAAAAACAATAATTAATGGAGAGCACGTAAATGTTTGGTGATGTTCCATGATAAAAAATAAAAAAAATCAACAGTAAAAAGCAATAAAAATGAGTGAATGAGTAGGTTATCACATCTAGTGAATTTTTGTTCCCTGATGGCACAGACATGAGGAATCATTCTCACACCACATTGCATTCTGTAATCAAAACTAAAGGTGACTGAATGAAATCTTTTTCTTTTTTTTCTTTTTTTTTTTTTCTCATTTTTTCTCCTGCATTGATCCATCTTTTATAGCCAATTCGTCCTGGTCATTGTATTGGGAACATTGGGTATGTGGTAAGAATGCAGTGTGGATGGGATGCCAGTCAAATGCACCATTTACAGACTCATACAGTACAGCACATACCGAGGGCCGTGTAATGGAGCCCTGTCGTATTTCTGTAAGGTGGGAAGATGGACACGGACATTACCCCAAGCTCAATACTGGGGCAATCAGGGTGAATGATCCTACCTTTGTGCCCAGTGTTATGGGGATCGGCTCTGGATCCAGTGCAACCCAAAGCTGAAGATTTTCTACATTTTCTTTGATTTTCATACCAATGTTGCATATGTCACTGACCCTCAACTATTCTCAATAGACTGATGAATACCTGACAACACCTGGTTGT
This sequence comes from Clarias macrocephalus, assembly GCA_011419295.1. Lineage (NCBI taxonomy): Eukaryota > Metazoa > Chordata > Actinopteri > Siluriformes > Clariidae > Clarias > Clarias macrocephalus. The sequence goes on along the minus strand of JAAGKR010000635.1, from coordinate 70,691 downwards.
CCTGGTCACAAAAGAAAGAATTAATAGCCATTTTACAGTATAAACGATAACATCATAAAACTACTGTTCACCGTCTACTCATTCAAAAAGTAAGACAAACTTTTGTAAATGAAGCTACTAATATTGCATGGGCTCTATGCTGCTCTGGCCATGGCTCACTTTCCTTGACAGAACACACATCGCACAATTAAGTGCAGAGGCCTCCTTGAGGAATTTTGGCCTGCAGTAAAAGAGCTGATGCACACACATTTGCCCAAACAAGGAAAGCTCTGTGGTCACTGCATTTCATTCATAAGAACTCCGTAATGCGTTACAGGCCAGATTCGTCAAATCAATCTCATATTTTATTTTACTGCCATCATTGCAATTAGTAATAGACAAACATACATCTGTTACCTTTTAGTCCATGCTGGATGGATGTAGAACATTGTTTAAAATGTTTCCAATAAATGCAGCGTTCTGGTTAAGTTATATGAGACAATTGCTTTGCCAGTAAAAGCACTTAAATCACAATGCCTTAAACGGGGGGGGGGGGGGG
>JAAGKR010000635.1:26600-70133 GCA_011419295.1 Clarias macrocephalus | reverse complement strand
ACACACACACACTTTTTAAAAAACTTTTTTTAAGTTGGGGTCATGCATACTAGATTTGAACTTTAAACATCGAGGCTGTGATAAAAGACTGGAAGATAAGTGTTATATTGTAACAAAATAGAAACAGACAGCACGAAAAGCAGAAAGAGGCCACGCTCCTGCTCCTGACCCAGAATGGTGGGAGATTGATGGAGAGTGACAGTGCAAGCAAACAAACTTGGAGTGGTGGGCAAAAGACGGCAAACATCAGAGATGAGGGAGGGAACATTGAAGAGAACGGCCCTGATTAAACAGACAGAGAGAGAGAGAGAGAGAGAGAGAGAGAGAGAGAGAGAGAGAGGGAGAGAGAGGGAGAGAGAGGGAGAGAGAGAGAGTTTGACAGAAAGGAGGAGGAAACTGGAGAGGATCAGGGTGGGACGTGCAAAGACGAAAAGAGGCAATGGTGAACTCAACGGCGGATTGGTGGGGAAACGTAGCCTTCTGGACTGGAAAAAGAGGCATTCATGATCATTTTTAAATTGGAGCCTAAATAACACCACCTGTCGGAACAAAGCTGCAGAACTTTACTTGAAGTGCGGTTTGGTGATGTGGTGCATTCAAAACCTCTTCATGACTATCCCGGTATCGAAAGAGAACGGTCACACAGAAAATGAGACTGGACCTGTGATGGTTGTGAAGTGTGTTCTGTAGTTGTCAAAAAGTTGAACCCTGAATAGCAAACGACGATTCAGACCAATTACCATGAACGAGGTATACGTTTGCATTCATTTATATTTCGATATACAGTTCTATTCGGATTGCTAGGACATTGCTGAAAAGCATAATATTAATAGAAATCCTTGCCTGCCACTGGTTTTCCCCTGTTCAGATTTTCTAAGAAATTGTCATTATGAAGATTTCTTTGAGTGCATAACTAATAGGTCAAATAATTCCAAGCACATGGCAATTTATTGTCCATCTGTGTTGAGTATGACTTAATGGAAAACAGTAAAACACACACACAAAATGTGCTGCTAAGCATCATCACTTGCAACCTACACCATGTGCAAGTAAAGATTATGCAAAGGGTGTGAGATTTCCTGGAATGTACTTAAAGCAGCATGTTTAGAACCTTGTGTCCGTGAATTTGTAAAAGTAATAAGAAGGTTAAAAAACTGCATTTCATTTCAGAGAAATGTAAAATCTTTCCAGATTAAAGTTCAACTCCGGTTAAGTTTTGAAATGCGATCGTAGTAAAAAAAAAAAAAAAAAAAAAAAACAATTAGAAGAGAATTCAGGATCTTGGAAGGGAACCTGGATGTCCATGATCAAAAAACTGGGGAACTTGTATAAAGAATTCTGTATTTATTTACAGGTTGATGTGATATGAATTTTAATGCAAAATTTTTATGCACTTTTTAAGTGCATATTAGCTTGTTCATATGTATGATCACATTATGTTTAAAATAAATAAAAATCGCCATTTCAAAAGGGTCAAATTATTAAGCTGCATCAAGCAAAGACAACAACTGACGAGATTTTAAATTAGTGGAACCACAAAACCAGTCTTGAGCAGAGCTGGACAGATTTTTACATTTCTATGAAATGAACTGCAGTATTTTAACTTCTTATTACCTTTACAAATTTAAAGACACGAGGCTGTAAACGCTATTCTTTAAATACATGCTTTAAATACTATTCTTTAAATAATGCTGGCATAGTGATCCTGTAAGTGCAGGTGTATCAGGTCAAGGTCAATGGTCAGGTGGTTATTAAACAAAAGCAAGTCAAGAAAACCAGGATCAAGTAAAGAAACAGAATTGAAAATCAATAAGACAGCCAGCAATCAAATGCCTTGGTAATTTAATCACTTAAATACAAAGATGAACCTTTGGGCAAACTGAAAACAGGTGAGAGTAATCAAGACGCACAAGGGAGCCAACCAGGAGACCAGAAGACACGAATCAAAAGTGCACAGGCTAATGTAACCAAACACTAGACCATTCAGAAATATTTGCCTTGGTGCTGCAAGCTATTATGCGCACTTAAAGTTGCACCATGCAGTGCTGGGCACAAGGGGGGAACTTCATGTACAGTAGGTACTTAATCTACCTTTGTCAATCCAGGGGACCCAGGTGGCCTAGTGTAAAATTTGCCCAGTGAATTGCAACCATTACTTTTACTCAATGGGTGAGCCAGACTTTATACAGCTGGGCTCCAAAGCATGCCAGTTGTCAATCACTTACATGGACCTTAAAAAGCATTCGCTGGACAGATGCCTGTCTGTGAGAAGAGATAGTGTGATAGTTTTTTTTTTTTTTAATTATTATTATTATTATAGTGCTGAACTAATAAAGTACAGGTGTAAACAGGCAACATGCAAAAGAGCTGCGCCAGGCAAGTGGGTTCCTGACATTCCTTTGTGGCACAATGGATTAGTGGTTGGCACTGACATCTTACACCTCCAGGGTTGGAAGCTTGACTCCTGTCTCCTGCTCTATGTGTGAAGTTTGCATGTTTTTTCCTGTGCTTGGGAGACAAAATGATTCCAGAATACATGGGAAAAGACATGAATTGTAAGATGACTGGCATTTCCAAATTTCCTGTAATGTGTGTCTGTTTGTGTGTTTGTGCTTGTCTGATGTGGTGGAAAATGACCAAGCACTTTTCGTAAGTCGCTCTGAATAAGAGCGTCTGCCATATGCCTAAATGTAAAATACTGAATAAGTGAATAAATGAGCAAGGAGGATTCTTACATATACACACTGGCACAAAGATAATAAAAAATTACAAAAATATTTGTATGACTTAATTTGGTATCAGTTGTCAGCGTACTAGTAACGCAGTATGTAGTGTGATTAAGGTGTTTGGTGGATTTACCAACATCCAAGCCATCCTACTGAGAAAGGATGAAGGATCACATCTACAGTAAGAGCTCCAGGGTCACAGACTACAGTACGCGTCAGACAGACCCCTGTACTGTATCTTATGGTAGATTTAAAACACATTAAAGCTGCCAGCGGTGTTTATATATAGCGCTTGGAGACACATCTGGAGCTACTGGCTGGTCCTCCCTTACGGGAAAAAAATATATATGGCAATACGCTGTAAAACATAATGCAATATATTAAATAATACATTTCCATACATAGGAAACTAGTGCTTATATTTATTAATATATTGCAGTATATGAATGGCCGTCTTTGAGACTTGAATGAGATTTAGTCAGCAAAATACACTTTACCAAGCACCATTCATCCATACCTTTAGGTGGCGGTAGCGCACAACCTACTTTGCCTGCCGCAGATAAAATGTAGAAGAATACCAAGAAGAAGACAAAGCAGACGGGAAGATGCGTTTTACTTTTTTTGTGCCGAATTTAAAAGTGTGTAGAATGTTAAAAAAATGTTAAAGTTAAAACCACAGAGTCAAAAAAGCATGTAGTATATTTTAGCTGAAAATTACACAGCTTACGTTTGTTCTTAAATTGAATTCAAATTCTACCTGTGTGTGGTTTAGCATGTGGATTAGCATGTCTAGGTAACTAACACCATCTTTGTTTTGTTTTTTATTACCAGTGTGGTTTGAGATATTAAATTACTTTTTATATTTCTTGTTTAAAAATGAGTAAGTTAATGTTACTGCATGATCAGTTTTTGCAAACCAGTGGTTTTATTATAGAGTGTTCAGTGTTTAACAGTAGTTACTAGAACATGTAAGTTTAGGGACAGTTAATTATATTCTGTAAATAAAGACCAGTACAGTGGAACCTCGGATTGCGAGTAACGTGGTTTACGAGTGTTCCGCAAACCGAGCAAAGATTTTGAATAATTTTTTATTCGGAAACCGAGCAAGTATTAGTTTACGAGCGCCGAGTATCATGTATCACACATGCGACTCTTATTTTGACACCAAACGTCACTCTCTCACCTCATTTTTTTTCCTTTTAAAACGGTGTTTCCGTTTTAAAAGGAAAAGTGCAGATTAATTTGTTTTATTTTCATTTTATAGATTGTATTAATTATTTTTATGTATTTATTTTTGGGGGCTGTGGAACGAATAATCTGAGTTTTCATTATTTCTTATGGGAAATGATGATTTGGTTTAAGAGTGTTTTGGAATACGAGCCCACTTCCGGAACGAATTATGCTCGTAATCCAAGGTTTCACTGTATGTTTATTTGTGGATTGGTAATTATATACACTTTACATTAACTGGGTTCTTTTCAAAAGCATGCCACCTCAGAAACCTTTGAAGAGAACAAGAATCTCAACAAAGAAACTGCAGGAGAATGTTCCGGAGTCTCCATCAGCACCACATCATCAGTCAGGTAAGCAACAGCTGACAAGCAAGCTCAACGTCCCCTCTCAACCTTCAGACAGTCTGGAATGTAGTTGCTGAATGGTGTTTAGGTAAATCTCAAATGTTTAAATCTCATCTCCTTTTTGCCTGATTCTTTTCACAGGAAGATTGTCACAATACTGTGGCCTTTGTGTAACTCCTGTATAAATCATACTTTGAGTTGAGCAGTGTGACACTTAATATCTTTGTCAGGTTGGGTCACATTTGGTATCAGTATCATTTAGTGTCTTGATTTGCCAGATTTTGCTGATGTCTATTATATTGTGTAAAATGTAAATTTATTACACAATAAAAACTGTGTATTGTATTTTGCACATTTAAGTTTATTCCATTTATTTTTACTCATTGGCTCGATTTACAAATTAGTGGTAATAGTAAACTGTAATATTTTTAATATTGTTAACTTGCTGGTTTTAATGTTGTGGTGGACAGAGGACAGTATGGATATTGACTGGTCTAAGGTGATGTTTGTTGTGGCTCATCACTGTATGTTGTTAATTGAGGATTTTTGATATGTTCACTAAACCTATAAAGTTTCTCATTTGTGTTTCGTGCATCTCCTTTATATCTGGCGACATTGGCAAGGAAAAACTCCCTGAGATGGCTATAGGAAGAAACCTTGAGAGGAACCAGACCCAAAAGGGAGCCCATCCTCATCTGGGTGAAAACGTATAGCAGGGATTGATCTGCATCATACTGTGTGAGACGTTCAGTATTTTGCCCTCTGACTTGAAATGCACTTTTTTGCAGGACAAACCTTTATTTTGGAATTTACAATTCATTATTCTGTGATATTGCATCAGCCTCCTCCCCTCCCTGTGCCTCAGCAACTAAATAATGCAGAGCTACAGTCACACACATCTGCCTGATCTCACTGCTTAAATTCAAGACAGACAGGTAACGATACTGTGATACCACAAACCAGTAGTCCAATGTGAACCAACAATGGCAAGGAGTTTATGAATAAGTGAGAGATAGTGAGAGAAAGGGTGTGAAGGATAGCACACAAGCGCGACAACGAGTCCCTCACCTCTTGTATGCCTCCAAAGCGGCTCCACTCAGCCACTCACAATATAATGGTCTGATAGTCAATAGTGCAAGATCATTATAAATAATCATTCTTTGCTATTCATTATCAAAAATACTTTTGTAGAAATCTGATAACCATTTCCATGAGTATCAAAATATATACTTAAATAAAAGATGTGCTACTGAAGGTACCTTTATTTATTGTACTGTAAATAAGTGTCGGTTAGGTGTGTGGCTTTTTTTTTTTTTTTTTTTTTTTTTTTGGCTTGAGCACCTTCCCCACAAAAATGTCTGTGCACGGTCCTGAGCTCACATCATGCATGCGCAAAGTCAGCACCACGTCCCCTGCTGGTGGCTTGGCTGGGTTCTTTGTTTTTGGTGTCTGAGCTCATACTGAGGTCAATATTAGGAGGTCAGGAGTTTCCATAATCTGCGTTTGATCCACTGGCCTCCTGTATACACAATGAATCGTTGTTGAAATGGTCTTAAATTTTGTATGTGTGGTTGTATGAGCTATGTTTAGTGTCAACTCTTTGGCAAGGCAGGAAGAAGAAAGAGCAGGAACTGTTTAGAGGTACACTATATGGTTTGTCCAAACCTGTTAATTATTGAATTCAGGTGTTTCAATCAGGCCCCTTATCCCCAGTGAAGAGCAATCATAATACTTCAGCATACCAAGACATCTTGGACAATGCTATGCTTCCAACTTTGTGGCAGCAGTTTGTGGAAGGCCCTTTTCTATTCCAACATGTCTGTGTCCCAGTGCACAAAGTAAGGACTATAAAGACATGGTTTGATGAGTTCAGTGTGGAAGAACTTGACTGGCCCTGACACAGAGCCCTGACCTCAACCCCATCGAACACCTTTGGGATGAACTTGAATGGAGATTGGGAGCCAAGGTTACTCGTCCAACATCAGTGCCTGACCTCATAAATGCTCTACAAAATGAATTGACGGATTCCCACAGAAACCAAGAAGAGTGGAAGCTGTTATACCTGCCCACAAACTTGACCTTGAAACACTTGTAAAACACAACAACAGGATAAAGCACAAACTATGCATGGACACTATTTAACACACTGTTATTTCTATGAATTGTTTTTAAAGTGTAAAGTGTTTTGTTGCATGTTGGTTTAAGTGGTGTGCCTACTGAACCAGAACACCATATTATAAGGTATATACTGTAAATATAATGAATTAATTATGAGTGGTTTGGGGAATGCTCTGCATCCTTTAAAGTTTCCTGACAATAAAATGTGCTGTGTTCTAGCAAAAAATTATTGGCAAGTTATTTACTATTGCTATTGCAAATGCTATTCCAGGCAACAACAAAAAAAAAACGTTACCCCCCACTCATGGCCTGTTTTTTTTAGCTGGGCATTCACAGGAATGTACGCCAGTGATGTGCATTGTGTTGCATATTTCAGGTAGTAAAACCACCGGCTTCCCCATAAGCGCCACTGTGCCCTTTCCCTCTGATTGAAGTCCCTTTTAAAACAATTGGCATGGAAATTGTCGAGCCATTAGATTGAACTACATGTGTAGTACATGTGCATCTCTTTGTGCTACGCAACATGCTGTTCTAAGCACTCTTTTGCATGATATCCCTAGTTGGAATTCCGAAAGAGATTCTTACTGATCACGGCACTATGTTTGTCACGCACACATCACAGTACAAGAGGTCCCACAAGTATTTATGGTGTTCTCCCAATATTAATTATTGTAGGGTGCAAGTCCTTCTTCCAGCAAAAAAAAAAATGCACACACTGGATCAAATAACACAGGAGAATTTTATGCAGGCACAAGAACATCAATCCCAGCTGTATGAAGGAATTTGTACCAGGAGAAAAAGTGCTTGCAGTACTACACATACTGAGATCTAAATTACTAGCAAAGTGGTGAGGACCTTTTGAGATCACACAGCCGGTCAGGGAAGTCAAGTGTGAGGTTGGGTGAACAGATAAAGGTAGGACACAGATTTACCACCTCATTCTCCTAAAGCCATAGAGGAAGACTGTCCCTGTGTCTTTGGCAATGGTAGTTCACAAGATGGTTGTGGAGCTGGGACTGAAGGTAAGTCCAAAACTTACCTCTGGGCCATCTCATCTGTAAAGACTACCACCTCTCACTGTCACAAAGAACACAGGTTACTGAGCTGCAAAATGTATTTTTGATTTGAACCTTTTATAACCTCATATAACACTGCAATTCACCACAAAGTCTCCTCCTACACAGCCACCCAAACAATTTGCCTGAACACAAAAAAGTGGTTCATGGAACTGTGCAACTGGAGCAGCCTGGGGGTCATGGCACCCAATACCGAGGGGACGGTCTGGTTTTGTGTGAAAAAGTCAGTACTGCACCTGTGCTGCACCTGCAACATCTCAGAGCAGACCTGACATCCTTGAGATGGACAGAGTTCATGGCCAGCCCTAAGAAATGTGCACTTGGGTGGGTGGAAATATGGTATCTGAATTGCCACTGAGGTCCTGACCCGGTGCGGCCGCAAAATGATAAAACAGCAGCGACTATGGCTCATCTGGGACCTGAGAAAGGGGTCTGGCTGGCTGTTATAACAGATTTTTGCCTGAATATTCAGATGTTATCTAACAAGGTCATGTACATAAGGTCAATGTACATTTTGTGCAGATTTGGCAGGACTAGCTATGACAACATACTGTAAGTATAAGTAGAAAGCCAGGCAGGAGAGAAAGCCATGAGGATACCCCGGGATAAAATATTCAAACCAGTTTGCAGTCAAAAACCCTGGCCTGATGTTTGAACAATAACCGACTTGTTGAACTGTGTTGTTGTCACATTATGCACATGTACTGTACTGGTGTTGCAAGAGACACTCTTGATACTATACTTCTGGGACTCGAACTGTGAAAAAGTGTTCTGGGAGCATGAGCAATCATTTTTAAATATGAATTGTAATCAGAGCTAAAAATGACATTATAGCGTGTGCTAGGCAGTGTATACTGTATATACTGTAGTAAAATTCACGTATTTATAAAGAGAAAAGAAATAGACTATGGATTAAGTCAGTAGTTGAAGTAGCTGCACTGTAGACCTGGAAAACACTTTAAAGACCCGAGGAGAACTAGAAAGGTATGTAAAATGGAGATGGGAAGCGTTAATCGAGAACATATAATGTCCAGATGGCTTCCAAAAAAAAAAAAAAAAACCTGAGAAAGAACATGATTAAGCTGCTAAGAGGGATAGAAGCGATGTGCAATTAAACCAGATAGTTGCCATATGAGGGGACAGAAGCAAGTCATCAAGGTTTAATTCCAACTTTTCACATAGTACTATATATGTACTATGTAGATCGAGAGAGAGATTAATTGCGTAATTGATATGGAATCAGAGGGTGGAAGAAGGAATGAAAAGGCTTTTAGGCTATAGGAAAATGTAGCATGGATCAAATATCTAGTGGTGTTAATCTTAAAATGCATGCAGCCATGGGACCGGCATTATTATTATTATTTTTTTTTTACTGCTTATTTCACAATCACCACGGGAGTGTACACCTGTTAAAACATTTGTAAATTATTTGTAATTTCATTTGCAAAGTAGAACAGAATCTAATAGAACTATAAAAAAAAAAAAAGTCAAACCATGATATACTGTAGTTTACTGAAAGCAGACGATCTAATCACTGCAAATTTCTATCATAGCGATTTTTCCCATTTATAACCAGGAAGCTCGGTTTGTTTAGCAGCCCACATCAAGTCGCGCCTGAGAATTTCAATCCTTTAGATTCGACATAAATGAGAGTAGGAACTGAATGAGGGAACGAGCACTCGGGCTACTGGATTTCTCCGATCTTGTTTTGGAAAAAAAGATCAACATCTTAGCCTGGAGGACATTAGTCCTTCATTATTGCTGGTGGAACAAGCGTATGTGCTACCTGGATCTATTATGGAGAAAATAAACAAAATCGGCATGCCTAAAATGCCAAGCATCTTACCAAGGAAGGAGACGTTCAACATTGTGAGCAGTTAATAGCACACCACAAACAGATAATCAATGTCTGTGCATGCCCTAAACCACAGATCAAAATGTCCTGAGGTTGAAGCATGTTTAGCTGGGTGCGTAGTTGTGTTGTTAGAGACATGGATTTGAATTACGAGTTTTATTCCAGAACTCGTTGGGATTCTTTTTTTCATCACTGACTCTTCTGTTGGTAACAGCATACTGTTTGCTTTCAGCTGTGTAGTGTAATTGTTGCACTTTAAAACCCAAAATATATGGAAACAAGGATGGAAACAATCAGGCGCTTTTAAGTAAGTATTTAAGACCTACTGATGCTCAGCTAGAAACTGAACTAAACCTGTTTGTCAGAAAATTCTCTTTCAGCATGTGTTCTCACCTTGTACCCAGTGTTCCCAGAAAAATCCAAAATCCAACATCGTCACTAACAATGAACCAATGAGCTACACTGACTGACCATATTTAGGCATCGGCATGAGTTCAGCGCTTTAATGCTGAAGTTATTCTGGATCTGGCTAGAAAAGAGAAATCGCATTTTAGGTCTGTCCTCGTGAGCATACCAAATAAAGGAAATTCGATAAAGATGAAATTTCCCACACTTAAAATCTTCACTTTGAAAATTCCATAAAATCTGGCACGTCAGTAGTGATGGAGTGAGCCGGTAACACCACAATCCAGCAGCTACACCAGGTGTTTTTAAATCCATCCACTCACTGAGAATAACGAGGAATAACTTGTGTCTGCATGAATGTGTGTGTGTGTGTGTGTGTGTGTGTGTGTGTGTGTGTGTGTGTGTGTGTGTGTGTGTATGAGTAGTAAGGTTAAGACCAAGAAAAAAAAGAAGAAGAGTGAGCAAAAAAGGAAGCATGAGGATGTTTATGTATATAACAGTGTCTTGTCTGTTTATACAGACTCACTCATCGTCTGTACCGCTTTATCCCATATATACAGTACAGGGTCGCGGGGGGCCTGGAGCTCATCCCAGGAGATTTAAGGCAGGGTACCAATCCATCGCAGGGCACATTTGGGAACACCAAATGTCTTAGGACTGTGGGAGGAAACCCACCATGGAGTCTGCGGGGAGGACATGCACACAGATCCGAGGCGGGAATCGAACCCAGAACCTGGAGGTGCAAAGTGACAGTGCTCACCACTACACCACCTGTTACTGTTTATATGACTGTCCATATTAAGTATACAATTACACTTTTATATTCGCTGGGTGTTCAAAATCGAACCAGGATTTTGGATTGTGCAGAATAACAGAATATGGTTATGAGAATAAAAACGACTTTATTTCTCTATATAATCCCCTGATACACCGTAATGTACGAGTGGTGTTGGTGAATGATTGTGTGTACAGTTCCCACAGACAGATGCGTCCCTTCCGCAAGTTGGCGACAAGTTATCTGGCGATTTTCAGTGGACTCTGAGTCACCTCGGGCTGGATCATCATTCAGGGATGCACGGTCTTCTTTAAAGCTTTTTTTCCACCATTGAAATGTTCTACTGTTGCTAAGAGTCTCATCACCATACTGTGCTTGAAGTCTTTTGTAAATGTCAACTGATTTTATACCTTCATTCACGAGAAATGTTATCCTAAATCCCAGTTTGACTTGAATGCCCCTTGTATATACAGGTATAGTAGCTTACAGTTATTAGACAGAAAGACATCTATCCGGTGTCACCCAGATAAGGATGGATTCCCTTTAGTGTCTGATTCCTCTCCAGGTTTCTTCCTTTTTTTTTCATTTTAAGAGTTTTCTTATAACTTTTAAATGAAGAAAACAAATGTACATTTCATACATTTTCAGCTATCAAATCTTTACAACTCACTGCAGTGTTCACATTTAACATGGACAAGATTTTTTCACCCTCTACATTATTTCACCCTCTACATGCATTATTGGATATACTGTAGAAATAATGCATGTTTACCCAAAAGAGATGTGATAGGTTAACCAAGGAGGGGTACTCTTGCATATGCTGGCAGGGGATAAAAGGCCCTCGTCCTAAGTGGGGGTGGGGGTTGGGGGGGGGGGGTGGTTTGGCTGTGCCCATGTGAGATAAGAGGTTGGAGTCTATGGGGTATAGCAGCAGCTACAGGAACAAGTTGAGTGGCAGGCAGAGTAAAGGCCTCATCATGAGGCTGATATACAGAGCCTTCCTGTCAGAACTTCTATTATCTCCTCCTGGCAATACTTCAATGCAAGTCTTATCACTCTAATGGACACAGGAGGAGGCACTGACAACAGCACTGCTTTCTTCAACCCTGCTGAAACACTGGCACAGCACAAACAGCTTCCTCTCAGGTGCCCCTCTTCTGAGACCAGACCCTCTGAGTGGGGCCTCAAAGAGTCTGACCCAAGAATCCTTGTTTTGGAAGCACTTAAATAATCTTTTGTACCTGCAATCCAGAGACTTTTCAATTTTCCTGGAACTCGAACTGTAAGTTCTATTCGGATATCCTTATATTCAATGTCACTAGTTCCATTTTCAGCTGCCCTCAGTAAGAGCTGCCACCTCTAAGTGTGGACTCTTGACTAGAACCTTTGTTCTTCTCTGTTCGTACCCTTGACCTTCCGAGCCTTGAACTGGCTGCATGTTTGCCCGGCACCTTCACTAAGGGAGAATCACAATGCTGCAACTTTTCAGGACACGACACATCAGTATAGTACGGTGTGTTAACAGAGTTTAACAACAAGTCATGCATTCTTTCTTCCTTTATGCTAAAACAAACAAAATAAATAAATCAGTGGAAGGTGATGTTTATCCACATGGCAAACAATGTACCTCAACAGCCAGTGGTAAAAAGTAGACAAAGCACTATGGAGACACAAAGTTGCTCAACCAGCTCTTGAGGCTTGTCCCTCGCTATGAAACGCAGCCACATATGCGAAGTTCTGATGGAGTGCTTGTATGTCTACAAGCTTGTTTTTCACATCTGGTCTACTTACTGTAGCATAATGTGACAGCTCATTACTCACTTTTGAGCTGATTGTTTGAACCTGTCGAAGCCAAATCTTTAAAAAATGCCAGCAGTGAGGATAGGCCAGGGATTCTAAGGTGTTCCACAACAAATTGTACTGACTACACGCCTCCCTTTGAAATGCAAAAAAAAAAAAAAAAAAAAAAAGAACTGATAATAATCTTGCAAACAAAATCACATGTTTAAATGAAGGCACTTTGTTTTAATCCAAATTGTTTCTATAATACCAGTTTACAGTATGACGTGCATGATGGACACCCTACTCAAACTTCATAGTCTTTTGGCTGCCCATGTCAAGGGGTCGCCACAGTGGACCATCCAATCCGCACACAACTTGGCGCAGGTTTTTACACCGGATACCCTTCTTGATACAACCCGCCCATTTTTATCCAGGCTTGGGACCAGTGGCTGGAGCTTCAGGCACTGGGTCTTGTCTAAAACCCCATTGGAAACGCTCATTGGGAACCCAGGCCTTTTGCATGGCAGGTGATAAACCAAAATCGAGCCACCAATGGCACACGTTCTTTGTATAAGCTTTGTATAAGAATTTTTTCTTTTTCTTTTTTTTTTCCGATCTCCAGTGTCAGTATGTTGATGCTTTCAATATGTAGAAGGAAAGATCTGGTTCTTTCTCTACAACATCACAAGTCACATTTTTGTTATCAAGAAAGAAGAACAAGAGAGGCCAAGGCTCCTATAACTTGGATTATAACACAGAGTAATTTGTTTGATGTTCCACAACATTGAATGTAACTAGGAATGGAAAAAAAAAAGTGCAGGGTGCCAGGGTGTCAAGCAGTGGTTCGGTATGGGAATGTCTGTGGTGTAAGGGTTATAAAACACCTCAGGATGTGCTGTTATAGTAAAATAAACAAAATCAACTTTAGGGTGGTATTGGCGCTCTGTTCTGGATCAGGCTGCATCACACCACCATGCCGTTGATTATTTTCCTATTATAATTCACATCTGGCTTGTGATAAAAACCTCCCAGCAACAGTTGGAATCCAGGGCCTTAATCATTGCTTCCATATCTCAGGAAATTGTGATAATAATGGCAATGTCTTCTGAAATAATAGTACGCATATGATGTAGACTTGCAGCTCCAGGGTATCTGCTTTGAACCTTAGCTCGGGTCACTGTGTATATAGAGTTAACAAATGTTACGTTTCTGTACGTATTCCACATTCATTTTATATAAATGATCACGTGAAGTCGGTACAGACCATGTTAATCTCATAACATCCATAAATAATCAAAAACAGATATTGTTATAGATATTATTATAGATATAAATAGTTATATAGATATAAAACTGGTTCTGTGTGTGAGCCTGTTACTCCATTCAATGGTGATTGTATTAGGCTCGATCTGCAAAATCCTGTAATTATTTCGACTATATTATATAGCTTTGCTAATCTGATCCATCCAGTGCTCTTTTATATATGAGACATGAATGTAATCAAAGCTTCTACATTTTTAAAGTGCTGTCTCTAAAATGTGCACTGGAATGTAAACTGTAGTCAGTGTTTAAGCAAAACAGTCAAGTCAACTTATCAAAGCCTATTATAATGTTTTGCATCAGACTGAAGGTGCTTAAACTGTAGGTTAGTGGTTCGCACTGTTGCCTTGCACCTACAGGGGCTGGGTTCGGTTCCCTGCCAGGTCCGCTGCCCATCTCCATGTGCATGTTCTTCCTGCGCTTGGTGGGTTTACTCCCACGGTCCAATGACATGCAGATTAGACTAGTTGGTGATCCCAAATTGCCTGTAGTGTAAGAATCCAAAGTTATCTAGGATATGCTCTAGGCCCTGTATACAGGATAAAAGGATATAGACAATCGGTGAGTGAGTGACATTTAAAGTTCTTTTTCACAGTACTCGGTGTCTCCCCCAGACTGTGTTTTAATGCTCCAGCTGAAATACATCTCTAGTGTACAATTTTTTAAAAAATGTATAAAACCTCCTCCAAATCCTTTCAGTGTTTTCTGACTTATTGAATCCTTTCCCCCATGGGTGTTTCACATTTTTGTTTGTATACACACACACACACACACACACACACACACACACACACACACACACACACACACACACACACACACACACACACACACACACACACACTGTTGTGTAAGTTGAATAGGAAGTAGATACTGTACTTGACTGGAATAAACACAATAGGAATAATGTTCAACTAAAAAATAAAAATGGTCAGTAGGTGATACAAATAGGGGAGGGGGGGGGATAAAATGTAGTTTATTCTGCATGTAGACCGAAAGTTTTTTTTTTTTTCTTGACCTTTCATCCCTCCATCCCAAAGGTCCCCACATCGGATGTTTTTTCCAGAAGTTTTGGAAGAGGTTTTACACCGGATACCCTTCGTGTCACAAGCTTCCCATTTCCTAACCAAGCTTGAGGGCAGAACTGCATCCAGCGGCTGGGGTATATTTGCATGGGTTCCAGTGGAGAGCGTCTTGCCGGGGAAGCAGGGCTTGAGCCCCTGACCCTGGGATCAGCAACCCAAAGCCTCAACCACCTGAGTCACCACTGCACTTTAGACTGAAAGTAATTACAAATGACTCCTATATGCATTTTTTCGTGCTCACGTCTATTTGTGACTCATTAGCTTTTCATAAGCGCTCACATAATCCCGTATCACACACATGACACTGGCCCATATTTTACATTTTGTTGTCAGTTTTCATTTTGTATCATTTATACTGTTGAAACGTAGCTATTTATAATCTGGAAAATAAAACCATGTTCTGAGAAGTCTATAATGAGCCACATTAATTCTGATTCTGTAAAGCTGCTTTGCGATAATGACCATTGTTAAAAGCGCTATATACGTAACTAAAATTAAATTGATAAAGTTGATGCTTTACCATTAAAGAGCAATATGTACAACCTACATTACGTTGGAAGCTTGTCTGACGTAAATGCAGTAATTAAATAAAGACTAGACGTCAGCTCCACTACAGCAGGTGCAGTAATGTTTAGGTTGGAGCCGCCTGTTATGTATATATATTTTTTCCATAGTCTGTTTTCATTCAAACTTGTCGTTTTTCATTTTATCCCGTGTAAGGACAGTTCTGGAATGTCAGACTTATGCAAAAAGCGCAACTTGGAGTGCCCTTCTCTAAGACCCTCTGATTATAAATGATCTTTTTTAAATGATGTCATTCTGTTCTGATGCTTGAACCAATATGTTGCATTCAAACTGACAGCGTGTGTATGATACCAGTCAAGTCAACTGTACTTTAATTGAACCTTTATAAACATTGTGCACATTTCTATCCCTTAATCTAAATAATAGCACTTAGGAATCAGATTTTTCCATAATTCTGACCACGAGTGCGGCTGCCCAGCTTCATTAAATGCTGCGAAATGCCCGAAGCATAATATTATAATAGTTTATAAACACTTTGTCAAAGTGAGTTTTCAGACAGGCTGTCACTGCAGGAAAGTAACGTATTCATACGCAGGAGACTCATATTTTACCCTCTGTGCTCTGCGGGAATTGCAGGACTCCTAACTGCCGTATTGTGGTTGGTCACGTACTAGATTTCCTGCTGTGCTTCATATCTAGGTCGTCTTTATCGTCTCTCATCTGTTTAGCGTGCGTCTAATCTCTATGCCTCTGTC
The DNA here is from genome assembly GCA_011419295.1 of Clarias macrocephalus. Classification (NCBI taxonomy): domain Eukaryota; kingdom Metazoa; phylum Chordata; class Actinopteri; order Siluriformes; family Clariidae; genus Clarias; species Clarias macrocephalus. Next base: position 54,134 of record JAAGKR010000635.1, on the reverse strand, counting down.
TCCTCATTGTGTCATCAAACCTCTGAGGATTCTCTCATTTTCTCTCTGTTGCAGCCTCTCGCTCTTTCTCTCTCTCGCTTCCCTTATAGAGGCGATTGCATCTATTTCTCTTTGATCATTTGAAGGTCTCAGAGATAAGCAGAGTGTATCCTTCCACACCCCCAGTGGCTCACTCTGTTGTCGATGTGTGCAGTCTCCTCATCTCCGTCTTCTCTGACTTTTTGCTTTGTGTTTGATCTTCTTCACATTAAATGGGCTTTAAAAGCCTGAGTGAGTAAATAAGTGTAAACGTTTTTTTTTTTTTTTGCCAGCTGTAAGTTTGTAAGTGCTTGCAATTTCTGCTAGAAAGATCCAAGACGAGTTTAATTACGTGCTTAAGTGTTCAGTTGAGGAATTACTTACTCAGCCGTTTTATTCTGTATTCAGGGTCGCGTGGGGATTAGAGCCTATCCTAGGAGACTTAGGGCATGAGGTGGGTCAGGGTGGCAATCCATCGCAGGGCACACACACACACACACACACACACACACACACACACACACACACACACACACACACACACACACACACACACACACACACACAGGAGGAACCTGAAGTACCAGGAGGAAACCCACCAAGCACGAGGAGAACATGCAAACTCCCTGCACACAGACCCCAGGTGGGAATTAAACCTCGAACCTGGAGGTGCCAACTACTAAGCCACCTGTGCCGCCAGTTGAGTAATTAAAAATGTTAATATATGGTCTCCGAGTGGCGCAGTTTTAAAAGCGCTCGCCCTATCATCCGGAGATCGCTAGTTCAAATCCCGGGTGATGCTGTAACCTCTCGCAGCTGGAGGTCTAGAGAGAGCTGATTGGCCGAGGGATGAGAGGTACTTAGTGCTCCCACATTAATCACGGCTCTACAGCCAGTCAGGGGCGTCTGTGAGCTCGTGCAACAGAAGGAGCGGATAGCGCTGTCCTCCGAGTGTGTTACTCCGCCCCCAACGGTGCGCGAGCGAGCAGTTCGAAAAGATGCGGTCGGCTGGCGTCACGTGGTTCGGAGGAAACACGTGATAGTCTTCGGCCCTCCCGGCTGAGTGGTAGTAGTAGCCTTAATGTGGGAGCCCCCTAGTGACGGGGAGGAATTGGACACGACTAAATTAAGGAGAAAATCTGGGGGAAAAAAAAAATGTTAATATATGTGGCTGAATTGACTTCTTGATTCTTTTTTAATTTATATTACTATTGATCATATTGATCATTGATTTATATATTTAGTGTATCTGGAGGGATGGTGGTTTAGTGGTCAGCACTGTCGCCTTGCACCTCCAGGGCCTGATTACGTATATGTTCTCCCCGTGCTTGGTGGGTTTCCTCCGGGTACTCCAGTTTCCTCCCACAGGCCAAAGACATGCAGATTCGGCTAACTGGTGTTCCTAAATGTGTGTGAATGCGCATGTGAAGATTACGACCTTGTATGGTCGTAAAATGAGAGTGAATACAATAACAATCACGATTGGCCTCCATGGTTCCTATAGTCGAACTACAGAGGTTCCTAGTTTGGATGTATTAGTGTCAATCTATTACTGGTGTGTTTATTGATTCTGCCTTAATTATCAGTTACAATCTGTAACATTTGCTGGTGTTTTCATTTGAAGCTGGGATTGAAGAGCAGTTGCCATGGTCTGGATCACCTCTGTAGTTTCTGTAAACTCCCTGCCCTCTGGTGGGTAATAAATTCCAATCTGTTTTATTTTGTATGTATATAATTAGTCTATAAGTTATTTATACTCTAGAATTGAGCAGGATGACTGATATACAGTAGGTTTAAGGCATGAAACTAGTGAAGATGGTGAAGATGTGAATAGTGTAGCACACTGTAGGTATGCAGTGTGTCCAAATGCTGTGCTGGTTAACTTCCCCAGTCCACCTTAAAAACCAGTCTGGGTGCAGTTCCAGACAAGGTTCTGTAGATGGCAGTCTAAGACCAGCCAGAAATGGAAAGACGGCCAGGACTTGGACTTTAGAGGAGGATCTTAAGTTAAGGTGGACCGGTAAAGTTGTTAGAGGATGTCAGTGATTCGCTTTACTAATATTTAACTGTCGAATGTGAGGTTTTATTAAAACTGAGGGTTTATTGTTTAATTTGCATTCAGGAAAAAGTGTTTATTGTACAGAATGTACATAATGTATATCTACCCTGTGTGTGTGTGTGTGTGTGTGTGTGTGTGTGTGTGTGTGTGTGTGTGTGTGTGTGTGCAAGTGATAACAAGCCTGAGACCTTTGTTTATCAACATGTTCTGTAAATAACAGTGCGCTATCTGTAATTCAGTGTTTGTGTGTGGGTATACCTCTCTCTCTCTCTCTCTCTCTCTCTGTGTGTGTGTGTGTGTGTGTGTGTGTGTGTGTGTGGGAGCCCTGTAGCTTATTGGTGACAGGCCGTATCCTGGTTCCAGTTCATGGAGACTGACAGAGTAAAGTAGATTAATTTCTCTTTCACCTTCTCTTTCTTTGCACCACTTTCGCCACCGTGGTCAGACTGGCTTCAACAGCACACGGATTAACTGGAACATGCACACGTGTGCACACACACACACACACACACACACACACACACACACACACACACACACACACACACACACACACACACACACACACACACACACACACACACACACACAAACGATTCTTTACGCCAACATTAAAACCACTACAGTATCATGCGGAGTTGTATCCAATCCACTGACGTGTGCAATATGCCTGTTATTCCACATTCGCCGGTATCATGTGTGTACTGAGCGCCGGTCTGGTGCCAGATGAACTCTGATTTTTGACATGCAAACCTTTGTGGTTAAACAAACGCTGGTTAAATAATACAGCCACGAGTAGTCATCCTTGAAATTTTTTTTTTTTTTTTCGTAAATGTTATTCATTTCAACAAAATACATCAATTCTGGATGTGAATTGTTACATGATCATTGATAATTTATCCATAATGAGCCAAAAAGAACACCAGAGGAAGGAATCTTGGACTCAAATAGGAACTCTTATCCTTTCCTAATGGTTTATATATGGAACAGTCTCTGTGATCTCTCTGTAGGCTGTACTGTACGTGTACCGCTATCCTCAGCAGCAGCGAGCAGCTTTCAGGTGACGGGAACTCCAACAAGAAGACAGGATTACTGTAGGACGTCTTCTTAAACTTACAGTACAAGACAGACCAGTTTACTTTGGTGCACAGTTTCCCCCTCAAACCAATCAATGTGACGCCCTTCACCACTGAATACTCTTATTAATTGTGTGCCGCCTGCAATATAATGGCGTTTATGGTAAGAGGATGATTTTTTTCATCCTCTTTCTACACTGCTTGTGTATGCATTTTCTCATGCGCCACACAACCTGGTCATAACTATGTGCAATCGCATTTCTGAGAGTGTACGTGCACATGTGTGTTTATGTAATCTTTACCCTTTGACCCCGTGGGGGCGAGAGGTTATGTGCGTAGAAACCATGCTGCGTGTCTGAGGACGCGTAGCCAGGTCCCGTCCTGTAAAGCTTATGGGGGCTACCATAGCAACAGTAACCATGGAGAACAACAGAAGCCCTTGCCTTGTCAGGCCTCCACTGCCACAACCCCTGCGTCATGGTCTCTCTCTCTCTCTCTCTCTCTCTCTCTCTCTCTCTCACACATACACACAACACACATACTCGCTGCGTTAATCCCAGTCCCAAGGACAGACGTATCCCAGATCAGGATATAGTGTTTATTTAATTGTCAGTAATACTTAAAAAAGACTTTTAATCAATTAGATCTTTTTCCTTTACTCCATTGTGCTTTTATTAATAGCTACACATTATTTACACGTTATTTTTAAATGCTTCCTCCCTTCTCCTTTTCAGACAGTCCCTAAGACGCTAGCATTGTTTTTCAAGATGGTCAAGGTCACCCACCCCCCAAAAATAGGCCTAGAGACAGTGCTCAGTCCAAAAACAAGCCCAAACAGAGTGTTACAGTCGCTTATAGTAGGTTACCATCCAAAACCTTTCTGTATCTGTTTTCTAGGCAAGTTGTTACGTAATAAATATTATTTAGAATTATATAATAATTTATAATAATATAATTCATTATTATTCAATTAAAAATCGAGCTGTAAAAGAAGTTTCTTTCTAAAAATGTGTTCAGACCATGCATTCACAAATCAAAGTTCTAATTCAAATTTTGTTTGTTTGTTACATACACAGTCATACACAGTATGATATGCAGTGAGATGCGTATACTGTACGACTGCCCGTGACCTTTAGAAAAGATTATCAAAAAGAAATAAATAGGGAATAAAGTAAGAAATAAAATATAGGAAAGTTTTCGAAGTGGGAAGTTTTTTTGGGGGGATTTGGGGGTTGGAGCCTATCCTAAGAGACTTAGGGTACAACGTGGGGTTCACCCTGGATGGGGTGCCAATCCATTGCACACACACTCATTCACACACTACAGGCAATTTGGGAACACCAATTATACCTAATCTGCACGTTTTTGGACTGTGGGATGAAACTCGAGTACCCGGAGGAAACCCACCAAGCACGGGGAGGACATGCAACACATGCGCACAGCCCCCCCGAGATGGGAATCGAACCGGAACCTGGCGGGCCAAAGTGACGGTATTATACCACCATGCCGGCCCAATTAAATGAATACGTTTTAAAAATGATTTCAAATGCCCTACTCCTTTAATATTATCCCTAAAGTAGCGAAATCTACCTGCATATTTCTGTAACATGAACTTTCACATCAGAGATGTTAAGCTTCATTAAAGATGTGTTACGGTTGTTATTTTAGAACAGCACAGAAATCCTTATTTTTAACCTTATTTTAGGGAGCAGAGGTGGACATCTTTTCATCCCTTATCTCTGAAGCAGGAAACATGTTCTAGAGTCTCTTCCTTTAGTTGTTGGTCTCCAAAAGTGCCATGATACAACTGTACGCATTCAAACAAATGCACCGTCACAGAACAGTAGTGCTGTGATATAATACTAGGATATAATACTCCTATAATAATACTCCTACTGTATGAGATTATGTAGTATGTTAAGCAATGCAGCTTAGTGGAAGTCTGCTACTGCCACTGAAAGGCTGTGTTTTCTATCCTGACTGGCGGAGGGCCACTGTTGAGCTCTGGGCAAAAGGTGAATATCATTTAACTGCTCTGCTACAGTATGTGTTCACAGTATGCTCTGCTTTCCTTATATTTCACTTTGCATGAGAGCATATGACCAATAAATGCAAAGGGGTGTTCAAGTTAAATTTCTCTATACTGTATAATCCCTTTATTTCTCTATATAACCCTCTGCTAGACTAATGCACCCAGTGTTTCAATAGTTCTTGGATATCATCACGGTAAAAGGTTATCTCAGTACAACGGAGCCATGATCGGACTGTCTTCAAGTTTGAAACTCCTTAAACGGTCTAAACCCATGGAAACGGCTTGGAGCGAGGTCCAGACTGTGTCAGTAACTCCCAGAAGAGATCCTGTAATGTGCAAGTGGTGCAGTGGACAGTTTGAGGTTGTGCATTGCCTTGTAAAAGCAGTACACCTTTGGTAATCAAACCAGGCCATTTCCACATGTTTCCAGCATACTGAGAAAACCTTCTGCCTTGATGATATCCGAGCACTAGTGAAACGCTGGGATAAGCCAAAGGTTTGAATCAGCGTCATCTCATTAATGAAAGTTTCATCCCTTTAAAACTCAAAATTTTTATTTTTGCTATTGTTAAAAAAAAATCCGTTTTATGCTTCAGTCTTTCCAGACTCCAACACAATGCCCATGACCCCATGCACGCTCTTTCTCATCAGGTTGATGCCGTACACAACAAATGCGTAACCCCTTTAACACCTTTCACAATAAACCTTTCTTCCCCTCTCCCCTATTACCATGTTACAGCAGTTTATCTTTGCTCGAGTGCAGTGAAAGACAGCAGGACAGTGAGCATGGCGTTCAACTTTAATACCCCATTGTGCTCCGCAGGTCTCTGCGTGGTTCACTGGAGGGTATGTAAATCAGCGAGATCCTTTCTCTCTTTAAGCCATGCAGTGACATGTTGGCAGATGCCAGTGATAATAATGACAAGTCTGCTTTCCTGCAGCAATGTCAAAACTCGAGCTCTGTGTGGTCTTTCCTAAGGTAGGGATGTGTGCATTCATACACGTATCTGCCTTCACCACATCAGGAGCTCAATGGGGTTATTGTTCTATCACTGAGAGAAGTTCAATCATTCAGAAGAGACAGAGTGATGTGTGTTTATACAGTGCTTTTGTAGTGTTTGGGTAGTAAAGCCTGCTTGCTGAGAGATTTAGAAAAGAAAGGCTATCAGCTCAGATTTTTACAGTGTTGCACCCAAGTTTGGTGTCTGGCACTTTGTCGTGTGTGTGAGTGTGTGTTTTCGCCCTAATCCTCCATGGGTTGGCCGTACCCTTGTTTAGAGTTATCTTCTCCAAACTTTTGGCCATACCTAAGGTTAAAATTAGACTTAGGGTTACAGTTAGGGTTCAACACTAAGCCTAACCTTCAGCGCGCCTGGGACAGAATGAATTTGTGACCCGTTACAACAAGTCAGGTATTAAGTACAGTAATACATGGTTAGTTTTACACTATGGCCAATAGTGTGCAGTAGGTGAAATGTATGAAATGTGCAAATTTGGGGAAAATTGGTTGAAAATACCTCATCTTCCTCCTCCTTCATTAGAACTTGGTAAACATGATTTTCATGGCCAAAAAAAAAAAAATAACTTCAGAAGTGTCAAATTATTGGCCTGCTTCAAAGAGATTTGAAATAACTGGTATTGGGTTGGGTCAGAAAAAAAAAAAAAGACTCAAGAATGGAGATCACTTAAACTCTTAATAACGATGAAAAAAACTGACAGGAGACGTTACAGCTATATTCAATAATGAAAGCATTTTCACATGGACTAATGTGAAACACTAGAGGAAGAACAACCAGGATTGGGACTAAACACTAAAGTCATGTGGCCATAAGAAAACCACTCGTCAGTGAGACTCACCAGGTAAAACACTCACATTATAAAGATCGGGGATTATAAAGATTTGACTTTGGAGCAAAGGAAAAAGGTCATGTGGTCTGCTGAGTCCAGATTTACTCTGTAAACGAGTGTTGTGTGCGTCAGGGTAAGAAGGGAACTGCATAAAATGATGCACCCATCATGCATTGTGACCTCTGGTACAAACCTCTGGAAGCAGTGTTATGATCTGGGGTTGCTTCAGTTGCTCAGGTTTAGGCTCAGCAACGTTATGTGTCCAGAGTATCAAATCTGTGGAGTTTTCCTCTTGTGACTCCAGCTTGAAATACACTGAAATTGCACAGAAATACCTGCATTCGTAATTACCTATAAACCTTTGTAATTTGAAAATATATGCGGGTTAAACTCACCGAAAATGAGACTTAATACCTGATTTGATGTGATGAGTCACATACTGTTGACTTCATCTAGGCACTGTTTGTCCTTCTGAAGAGTGTTTATACGTAGCTGCCTTTCACTTTGAGTCATTTTTCTGCAGCAAAGTAGGAAAATTAAGTCCTTTGACTGGGACTAGATACAAAAGCCTGTCTTAAGGCCAGTGGTCTAAACACTTCCCTATTTTTTAGACCCACCTACTCAGAAATTCAACAGTCACCTTTAGAGGCATGATTTGCATGCAAGTACTGTAATTATAATTTCTACAATATATACTGTATGAGCCAAGTTTATCATCGGAATATGGTTAGTACTGTATAAAACCGCAGAGTGTAAGGATCCCACTATCCAGTTTTAAGTCTGGTTCCTTTCAAGCTTTCTACTTCATGTCAGCTTAAGCAGTTTCTCCTTAAATAAAATAAAAAAAAATAAAAATAAAAAAAAACCGCTCATGAATCAAAAATCAATCAATACATCTAATTCCTTCCTTAATCAATTAAGGTCAACCATTTCCTTCCCAGCCTTCCAAGATCCCTTCTGTCACATTCAATATTACAGCTATAATGGAACTTAGTGTTTGGTGGTTACATGGGTCAGAGCTCAAGTTCAAGCTGCCTGACATCCCCAGTGCGGCTCGGCAAACAGCAGTAAAATAAAACACACTATTATTGATTTATACAGATAATCTTACAGGGATCATGGTAGTCTTTTTTTTTTTTAATTAAATGGTTCATAGCTAAGGGTTGATTCACCTGAGCGGTGGAATAAAGTACAACAAAAGCTTCCTGGACAGAAAGTAGTCACATGTCATTTATTTTCTTCCACCTGATTAGCTCAAAGGGAATTTCAGATTTGAGCAGTTTCTAAATATTTACTCAGTGATTTCTGGCTCAGGTCAGTTTTTATGTCAATATGTGCAGCTTTTTAGATCTTTTCTCCACTAATGATTAAAAAAAATAAAAATTCTTCTGGCTGTTCCCACAAAGGGGTCACCACAGCAGACTATCCAATCCAAACACAACTTGTCACAGGTTTTTACACCGGATGCCCTTCCTGGCGCAACCCTCCCATTTTTCGAAGAAGGTTGGAACTGGCACTGCATGCACTGGCTGGATTGTATGGGGTGTGGCAACCCACTGGCGTCTGGGCTCGAACCCGAATCCTCAGATCCTCACACCAACAACCAAAAGCCTTAACCACCTGAACCACCATTAATGATCATTAAAAAATTTAAAAAACCTTCAAATCAAAACCAACTTTCCAATCCACTACAAAATTTAATTTGTTTAGAATTTCATTTGTTTTGATGATTACTAATGACTTATGATTACTAATGATTTGTTTTTGATTTGTTTAAAAAATAAAAAAGGGAACATGCTTGAAGCCAGTTTTTGTTTGCTACCATAATGTTGCTGATAATAATAAATAAATTTTTTTAATGTAATTTTATTTCTATAGAACTTTAAACAGAGGTCAAAGCAGCTTTACAGAATAAAAAATTGATATAAATCAGAAAAACATTTAAGCAAAAAAGTATTAAATATTACTATTTTTCCCTGTTGATCAAACATGTGGCATAGTTCCTGTTTTTAAACAGGATACTTTTATGTTTCAATTCTACTGCTTTTTCACCATTTATATCAAGCATTCAAGCATTTTTAATTTCACTTTATTGCCTCTTTAATTTTTCCCTTCTGGCGTCTTTTTGACTTTTTAAAGAACGTGTTTGTTTCTTCGTCTAAATACAGCACGAAGAATCTATCCTGCCGGATCTGTCTGTTGAAATATCAGCAAAACTCCAACGGAACCCCAACGGAACCCAACGGAACACTTACATGTACTGTATAGTACATGTATACATGTTTAGTCATTCGACCTCTGTCATAGAATGTAGCATTAGAGGAGCACATCTAGACTTCAGCGAGTGTTTGTGAGTGCACGATCAGCATTATTTCTGTAGGGGAAAGTCTGGGTGCCTTAGGTGGAGTTAGCAACCTGCCAACTGCAGGATTAGAGCCCTTAGAGTGGGTGACGACTCAGTGGCATACTCACTCAGCCAAGGCTCACGCTAAGACTTGCCCGCTGGAGCACACCGCATCTGCGCTCCACGTCTCCAACAGGATCGCTCTCCTCACTGAAACACCCGCTGAAAATCATGAAAGTGCTCTGATTATAATACAGTTTATTCTGAGGCACATTAAATTAGCAGGGCCTTTAGGGTACATGCTGGATCTACCAGTATACTGTATACCTGTGTGCCCTGAGTAAATTTACAGAGGTGTCTAAATTAGTAAAGGCAATGTCTGATGAAGTACTATTCTCTTGCCCAATCGCAATGCGACGTGACCACACGGCTTATAGCAGGTTATGGTTACTGAACCACTGGGTGTACCTAGTGTACCTCTTGGAGTACCTTCGAGGGCAAAGCTGGCCGGTTAGGAGGCCAATAGTACCATTTATTTATTTATTCCCAACTGTGGTAGGACCTTCGGTCAACATTCACACATGTGTTCACACACTACAGGCAATTTGGGAACGACAATTAGCCTAATCTGCATTTCTTTGGACTGTTGGAGGAAACCGGAGTACCAGGAGAAAACCCACCAAGCACGGGGAGAACATGCAACCTCAATGCGCACGGACTCCAATCCGGAATCAAACCCGGACCCTGGAGGTGTGAGGCTTTAGTGCTAACCACTAAGCCACTGTGCTGCATCTGCTATTCTGTAATAAAGTGAATGTAAATCTTCATTTCTATAATAAAATAAATAAATAAATAAATAAATAAATAAATAAATTTTTTTGCTTTTCAATTTCCTGCAAAGGTCATGTTTTGTCATGTTTGACAAATACTGCTGTTATTTTTTGTCATGCCCTGTAAACGCTATGCTTTAATCAAGTTGTTGAACAGCTGCAGTACATGATGTAGTGATGTAGAGTCAGGTTGAAACCATAGAATGCAATTTTTCTATTTTGGCTCTAAGGAAAGCCAGTGGATGTTAGTTCTGTACAGAGTGGAACATATCAAGTTTCTCGTGAAAGGTTTACATGGGCTGCCACACATATAAAGTGCAAAAAAAAACATAGTACAAATGATAAAATAATATATAATAAGAGGTAGATAGATTTGAGAAGCTTGAATTTTGTGCTTCTCTAACATCTTGTTTCAATCTCACGGCCATTAGAATGATTTAAGTTGTACCTAACACGTGCAGATAAGTGGGGCTTTTTCACCGCTCCAGTTCCAGGGCTCTCACCTCACCGATCTCACTTGGCACTGTCCACCCTCATTTCTTCTCTACCTTTGCAGTTTACCTATCTCACTAAACCGATCACAGGACTAATCAACGCAACGAGCTGTGAGCGTGTAGAGGTCTGCCTGGTCCAATTGCTCTTGAGCTTATTCTGTTGGTCTAAGATCTTTTATCAGGCTGTTGACGTGCTTCTCCACACTTCAAGAAATAGGATGGCAAACTGGAGTGTGGCCTATCTATCGACTTTCAAACACACCTGTGAGCAAGCCATGTACTGTACACGTGCCGTTTTGCAGCAGCTGCAGATAAAGAGACGTGCGCCTACATGTCTGCTTGGGACACAGTGAGCTCCAACACATCATCCACACCTACTGCATGAACACTAGTCAGAAAATGCTAACGGGGGTTATGGAAGATATTATGCTATACTGATGTAATGCACTTTAGTGTTGTTATACAATGCAGAGTTATTCTATTATAGGTTTTCATATTTTTATATATTTAATATTTATCACTCGGTATTTTGACCCTTTAGGGTCTATGTTTGATTCCTGCCGTGCGCATGGAGTTTGCATGTTTGGTGTTTGGTGGGTTTCCTCCGGTCACTCCGGTTTCCTCCCACAGACCAAAGACATGCAGATCAAATTAATTGCCGTTCCCAAATTGCACGTAGCACATAGTGCACGTGGTCTGAATCGGCCTCCCCGTCCAGGGTGGACCCAGTCTAGAATAGGCGCCACGCCCCCTATGACCCTGTATACAGGATAAAGTGGCATAGATGATGAGATGAGATTTTGACATGATGAAAACTGCACTAATACATTTGTTATCCCCAGTCCCAGACGAACCTTTACTTTTTGTTAAAAAAAAAAAAAAGATTGCGTAAATATTGAACAAACAGACACGATGTAGGTCTCCTGGGGTCTAATAAAACCAAGCTGTATTTCCTCTTCGCAATAATACCTTGTGTGGGAGACCCTCGAGCGAGTCTTCTCTACCAAGCCATGAATGCATCAATGAGCCAATTGATTCGTGCTTCCAAGTCAAAGTGGTTTCAAGCATTCATCAGGACTCTTCTCTGGTTGCTTGAACTCTAACAAAGCCTGGTGTTGCATCTATTTGTGTGCTTGTTGCCTGAGAGGTGGAAAAAAACGTATAAAGCATTTAAAAGTGAAAATCTAACAATTCCTTCTCCATGAGAACCTTGGGATTTACTTCCACGCAGACTGTAATTTGTATTTGGCCCTTTTTGGGTAAAATTCCATTTTAATTAAAGCGTTTTGTTCTGAAGAAGGTCGCTCTGGTAACAATGCAGCACTGTCATCTTCTAGTGGGGGGGGGGGGGGAGACATTTAAGAACAGACACTCAAAGATGAGGCAGAAAGGTGTCTCTTGTGGGTGATTTAATATGAAACACTCCCCCCCATAGAGCACAATAGTGGATTTATTCTCAGAGAGAGGGTAAGTGCGTTTTGGATGAAACTATGCTCGCTTCAGGCTAAAGGAAAGATTAGTTACTCCATCTAGGAACATCCCACTGTCTGATATGACAGCAGTCTTTCAGTGCATGTCAGTGGCTGCTGATGTGTTTTTCTTTGCTAGGAGATTAGTTTTTGTAAATCTCCAGTCTTTCTGCTTGCACTGTTTGGAAGTGAAAACAGGAAACTGTTCAACAGTACAAAAGTAATGTTAGGAGCCTGGACCTTTTCTAGCAACAAAGATTTGTGACAGAGTGTGATACGGATCACCACTTTCATTGTCAAATAATGAATGCAAGATAATTCTTGGGGACTTCTGTGTGGCGCCGTGCTTTTTTTTTTTTTTTTTTTTTTTTTCCCAGCAGACACAACTTTATATGCATTGCATTCATTATTCTCCAGCCTCTCCCTCTGCTTTAAAGCTCGCCACAAGTACTGGTGTCAAATTGTTAGCATGTCCGATTTTGTTCTCCCATCTGCGGGTGGGTGATTATCAGTGCTCAGTCTGACTCATTCTCTCCACCGGTGTCTGCCTTTTCTGTTCTTTGCAGACATCTGGAGGCCTTTAGGTCCAGCCCAAGTGCTTCACAGGTCAGAGACACTTTGCACAGCAATCCAACAACATGCCAGCAAAGAATTATAAAACAAATGACTGGAATACTCTTGTGTAGCTGCTCAATACCTTTATTTTGAGAGCGCTACAGTATGCTTTGTTTTATATTCATGTATAATACACTGTCTAGTGGTAGACCTGCAGTAAAGTGGAAAGCATTTGAATAGATCATACTAGCACTAGTACCTGCTAAGTTTTTTTCTTATACTATATAATATATAAATTCACTTATAATTAAATTGACTTCAGCGCTGTTGTTTCAATGGTGAAAATATAAATTAATCCCAGTAAAAATATTCAGTTTAGCATTTCTAATTACATGTACCTATTGGTGCAGGTGTCTTATTAGTGGCGTAGAAAGTAGATTATTTTAAAGTAGATTATTAAATCTGACACATACTGTAACTGTTCATAACATCGATTTTTACTCAACATTTTGATTTCACTTATAGTCCAGGTTAAACTTCAGGCGGGTATCCAAGTAATGCAAACGTTTCATTAAATTCTGTCCACCAGTCAATTTACGGTAAAACAAGCCCACAGTTTGATCCATGCACAGTACGCTGTCAGAATTTCTGCTTTATAATCTGACACATAACCCCTTATACCTTCACTTTTATTAAACATTTTGAGGTCATTCGGGCCTCATTTTCAGTCCAGTCCCCGTACCTGACTAGTTTCAGAGGAATGTTTTTGTTGGTTAAACCTTGTGGATCTTGAAGCATAAAATACGCATCTAACATCTGATGCTGAATCCTGAGTGGTTGGAACGGACGAGAGAGAAAATGGGTTGTTGCTGAGATTATTACATAAACAAGGCATTTTTAAATCGTATCTTTAGGCAATGTGGAACATCAATCCCAGGAAGGCTGCCGGACCTGATGGAGTGCCGAGTATTGCACGGCTGAACTGGCGGAGGTCTTCACGACCATCTTTAATTTGTCACTGTCCACGTCATGGGTACCAGCATGTTTTAAAAGAACTACAATAATTCCCATTCCCAAAAAACCTAACATTACCTGTTTAAATGATTATAGACCAGTTGCACTCACACCCATACCAGGAAAGTGCTTGGAGATGTTGGTGATTAAGCGCATCAAGGATGTTATACCACCCACACTGGACCATTACCAGTTTGCGTACAGAGCCAACAGATCCACAGAGGATGCGGTGGGTATTGTGCTCTATCACATGTTGGAACATCTGGAACACAAGAATACGTATGCTAGACTTCTCTTTGTGGACTTTAGTTCGGCATTGAATACCATTTTGCCAAATAAGCTCCAAATGTATTGTGTAACTGGACTATGGACTTTTTAACAAATCGTTTACAGTGTGTGCGAGTGGATAAAAGCATATCATCCACAGTGCTCATCAACACCGGGGTCCCCCAGGGATGTGTACTTAGCCCGTTATTTTATACACTATACACGCATGATTGCTGCGCCGCCCTTCCTTCTAATTACATCATTAAATTCGCTGATGACATCACGATGTTAGGCCTGATCACTGACAATGATGAGTCCTCATACAGAAGCGAGGTGGAACATATGGCAGCTTGGTGTGACGCCCACAACCTGGCCCTCAACATCAAGAAAACCAGGGAAATGATTGTGGATTTTCGTAAGGGCACAAAGACCATCCACTTACCACTTACTATCGGAAATGGGATAGTCGAGAGGGGGTTACCAGCTTTAAATTTCTTGGCATAACTGTGACAGAGGACCTAACGTGGGGCAATAACATCAACTCTGCCATAGGGAAGGCCAAGCAGCGTTTCTTCTACCTGAGGAAACTGAGAAGAACTAATCTTTCTCAGCAGCTTATGGTGAACTTTTATCGTTGTGCTATAGAGAGTGTGCTGACATACAGTACGGACTCTTGGTGTGGTTTTCCAGCTGCACTGATGGTGCAGTGAAAGCATATTTCCCAAAAAAGCAGCGGGGAAAATCATCGGGACTAGTCTTCCGGAGATAAGTACTATCTACACTACACGCTGCCTTCGTCGAGTGCACACCATCCTGCGGAATCAGCATCACCCTGCACATCACCTGTTTATTGCCCTCAGGTAGAAGGTACAGGTCCTTACGGGCCAGAACCACCAGACTGTCCCACAGCCTTTTTCCTACTGCTGTGAGGCTGCTGAATGATTAGACACCTTCCTCTCGGACCTTGCGCCCATTTATTTATTTATTCTTTTATTAAACATCATTACAATAACTGTAAACTGGACTTTGCATTGATGCAGTAAACATAATACATACATACACACAAGATCGTGGTTTGCCCCCCCCCCCCCTCTATATTCTATATCCTTTATATCCTACCTCACATAGCCGTTATGGTTATTGCTTTGCTGCACTATGGTTGCACTTTTTTACTTGCCGGGAGATGTTGCCAAATGATATCTCGTTGTTATCTATTCTTGTTATTTTTAACAATGACAATAAATTAAATTGAATTGAATTTAATGTGCACATTTCTATGAATTAAGATGCAACATTTAATTAAATTTAAATTAAGTTAATTATATTACATTTATTTTTATTTGATTACATTTAATATGAAGAAATGATATCATCATATCAAAGACACATGCACAGTTCTATAAATGTGATAGAATCTCCATGTGAAAAGCAAATAAACAATATTGCACATTGTTCAAAAGAATCCTGATTCCATATATTACACTGCCTGGCCAAAAAGGCCCATAGTCTAAAATTTTATTTGACCGCCTTTAGCTTTGATTACAGCACAAGGTGTGGTGGCCGATTTATGTGTGAAAATGATTCCTCAAAGTCCCAGAACCAGTTTTTCACAATTTGAGTCCTGGAACAAACCCATGCCTTTAGGGAAGAAAAACTCCATAGACGTGATAATCTGGTCATTCAATACATTCAGGTCGTCCGCTGAGTTCATTTTATTTCCCACATAACGTTGCTGAGTCTAGACCTGAGCGACTGAAGCCACCCCAGATCATAACCCCGCCTCCAGAGGCTTGTACAGTGGACACTATACATGATGGTGCATCGATTCATGCGCTTCCCTTCTGACCCCATCGCTCTGGAATACGATCAGTATGATCTCATCAGACCATTGATTGTGAGTCCAATCTTTATGCCCCTTAACCTGACCATGTGTTGGTCAGATCTTCAACCACTTGCTTACTGCTTGATGGAGGCCAATGATCCAACTTGTCTGACGTGGCGACTTGTACTGCATGTCATACCAGTATACAAAGGAGCTCACTCAAAGCTGATCAGAGACCACCGACACCTGGTGCTTGAAAAAGTGTATCTTGGGTGTATTAAGTAGGATAACTAAACCCCAAGCAAGGAGGATAATTATAAAAAAAATAATAATAATAAAAAAAAGTACACCAGTTCGAATCATCATTTGCCATTCAATATTTTTTGATTACTGGAAACTGGGAATAAATATGTAATTGTTTGTCTATGAGGAATCATGTTTGAAGTATTGTGTATTGTGACGTAAACACTTGGTGGACATGTGCTTCATATTTGGTACGAGACGAGATGTTTAACTAATAAAGCCTTTCCGTCGCTGTTTTTTTTTTATTTTTATTGCTTTTTCAGAGGTAATGCACAGTGGTGTGTGTGTGTGTGTGTGTGTGTGTGTGTGTGTGTGTGTGTGTGTGTGTGTGTGTGTGTGTGTGTGTGTGTGTGTTTTGAAGGTTATGAGGTCCAGTCCCTGTCCTTATTTTACCCCACTGAACCTTTTTTTTTTCCCCAGTCTTGAATGCTTTCCACAAAGTCCTAAAAAAGCCTAAAAGTTTCAGACATGATGGTAGAGAGGAGTAGACCCCAGAGCTCCAGACCAGATGACATAATGGGAGCTGCATTAGCTGGTAAAAGTGTTAACTCCAGATATATTAGAAATTTGTCCTATTGTCCAGCTCCTGTTCATATTTTCTTGGGAGTGCTCTACGTGTCTGAATTCTTTGTCGGAGTGTAAGCAGACATACCTCATCCTTCAAATCTGTTTGTCTAAACAGGGGTGAGTGCATTCTTTTTCACTGAGATGAGCTCTTCTTAATTTGTGGTTATGATAATCTTTTAGAGGAGACAGGATCCTAATTTCAGACATCAGACATTTGTATTAATTGCAATAAAAGAAGCCAATGTGAGCTGATCAAAAAAAAAAAAAAAAAAAGGATATGAATCCTACTGTGACTCCTGCCCTTCACCTTAACCTTGAAGACTCCTCAAATAAATGGTGCAAACTGTCGAAAATGAAAATACACAGCAATCCCAATCAGCAAAGTACATATACAGCTACATCATAATGAAGTTGGGAAATATAAATACAGGACAAAGTGTTGATACATGCACAGAGGAGCTGATTACCCAGGTGAGAAAATGTGCTGTACAACACTGTCATTATTGTGTGCATTTCACTGATAAACAATAAAGGACGATGTTGTTTCAGGCGGTCGCTTTAAGAAGTCGCCAGAGCAGATCATCCGATCCGCACATTTTGACATGGCACAGGTTTTTTCCCCCAGATGCCCTCCTTCCTGATGCTTTCCTTTTATTTTTATCTGGACTTCGGACCGGCACTAAGGGTGGCTGAGTTTAGGGCACTGGCTAGGAATCAAACTCGGGTCTTCTTCCAAAAATGTTCATAAACAGTAAAGAACAAATTAACCAAAGACTTTCATTGACTGCTTTATCCTAATCATGGTCACTGTGGTGTATGGAGTCTATCAATTGAGCACTGGGACTGAGATGTGAATGGGACACCAGTCCCTCGCAGAGCACAATGCACGCATACACACACACACACACACACACACACACACACACACACACACACACACACACACACACACACACACACACACACACACACACACACACACACACACACACACACACACACACACAAGCACTATATTTGTCCTGGCTTGTGTCTGGTAAATGATTGTTTTACTACAAAACATAAAATTACTGTAAAAAAAAAAAATTCAAGCACTTTGGATTATAACATCTACACACACCAGTACATTCTTTTTATCAGAGTTTTGCAAGTTGAATGAAATTCTAAAACAGTTTAACTCTTGTCATAATTATTTTTTCTGCCGTCTGCACAGTCCTCCAGTCTTCAACATGTATTAACTTGACCTGCGATTATTTTTCTTCACTCAGACACCTAACATCAGGAGAAGGCTAACGTTTTTTATTTCAAGCAATATGATGCAGCCAGCCATCATTACTTTTATTCCTAAAATTGAACAAACTGTCAATTTCATCTGAATGGGATTCTAGACAATGTTATAATTTTTTCTATGTATATATATATATATATACACACACACACACACACACACACACACACACACACACACACACACACACACACACACACACACACACACACACACACACACACACACACATACCAGTGCAGGGCTTATGCCCGGTGTGAACCTTCAAATACTAAAATTACAGTCTACAGCGTCCTGCCAATGTTTTTAGGCTGCCACAAATGGAAATCATCATAGGGCTTGGCATCAATCCACCCAACCAGATGTGCACTCTCTGTAGCGTGAGTAGATTCTCAATGTCTCCTACTTCTATCATTCCTCTAAATTTCATATAATAGTTTTATAATATACCATAATATATTACCATAATAATAATAATAATAATAATAATAATAATAATAATAATAATAATTATATGCTATTTGTAAATATCTTGCATGTCTTTTTGCTATTTATATGTAGGTACATTTTCATGTTCAACATCCAATATTTTATTGTATACCAGTCTTTAAATGATAAAAAAAAAAAAAAACAGCCATAAATGCCTCTTTTTAAACTGACAACCTGGTGTAATAAAATAATTTAAATATAAAAGACAGGTTTCTGACAGATAAAGCTACAGCTACAAAGCAAGATGATTACATCAAACATATGATATGATATGATATGATATGATATGATATGATATATAATGTTTAATTACATGAGCATCTAATGCTAGATAATTGATAAAACCACAGAAACTGCTATTTTATTGCTTTATTTAAAAAATATATATATATTCATTGAACAATACAGTAGTATACCGATTTGCAACAAGCAAAGAAAAAATCATAATAATGATCATAATAATCATAATGATCTGAAAATCATAATAATGAACTGTCAATTTCATGGGAGAAATGTTGAAGAAAAATGGACAACTTACTGAAGTTCACTTAAACACTTGGTGGAGTTTTAAAAAACGCTTTCAGTGAAAGCATTTCTACAGTACATAGACAACACAACAAGGACTCACAGGATTGGGACTAATCAGATGTGTGTCCGAAAGAAAACCACTTGTTAGTGAAACTCATCCAAAAAAAAAAAAGAAAAAAAAAGAGCTTCAATAAGGATTGGATTTTGAAGCAAAGGAAGAAGGTCATGTGGTGCAGAAAGCGCCTTTACCGGGGTGATGGGCGTGTCAGGGTAAGAAGGGAAGCGCATGAAGCGATGCTCCCATCATACATTGTGCCCTCTGTACCAGCCTCTGGAGGCAGTGTTATGATCCGTAGTTGCTTCACATGTCAGATCTACTGTAGGCTCAGTAATGTAATGTGGAAATAAAATTGTCAATAAAAGTCAGCTGATGACCTGAATGTACTGAATGACCGGCGTATCACATCTATGGAGTTTTTTGTCCCTAAAGGCACAGGCATGTTCCAGGATCCAAATTGTGAAAGAGTGGTTCTGGGAGAATAAAGAAACATTTTCACACATGAATTGGAAACCACATTGGTGGATGAATGAAATTTTAGTGTGTGTGACTTTTTTTGGCCAGGCAGTGAAATATCTCCCGTAGTCAGCCCTCTGACTTAAAGCTCGATTTTAATTTACAACAAAAAATATTATACGAGCAGTACCATGTTATTATTATGAGACTCTTTTTTTTTTTAACAATGAAAAATACATAATATCTGCTGCAACATTGCAGACAGGATAAAAAATGGTCGAAAAGCAGGTCATTTGGTCTGGAAGGCAGGTGAACAACACTGACACGGCAGACAGACGCCAGTGTATCCAGCAGTCAGCACTGAATTAAAACTAACACTCTGAACAGTCTGCACATCTGGTATCCTGTGGCAGTAGCTAAAATGCTACAGCGATGCTGTTAATTAAATTGTCATGATTATTTTCCTGTACAGTATGACAAACAAGCTTGCCTGGTACTCTCATCTGATCCTAATTAGAATTCTGGAGATCAACACCCACAATAGATCATTCTATTGATTTATGAAACTGTTACAGTATCCATAAATTGTAGAAGGACAGAACCGTCTGTCACAGGAAAAAAAAAATCGCAGAACCTAGTAAATCATATAATAAAAATATAACAGGCACTGGTCTCCTTGAAAGTTATGCAAAAGCTTCCATGGTGCTCCTGCAGAGGTTTCTGCACATATAGAGAAACGCAAACATACCGTAAGATGTGCAGTGGGCTTCAGTGCAAGATTTTAAGCAGAACACAAATCACTGGCACCAAACATTACCAGACCACAGATAAAACCCGTGTCTGGTAGTGCGGTGCCTGTGGCTTATGTTCAGGTCTGCACTTATGGGAAAGCCTTGTGCCTGGTCCAACACTGATTAAATAGGAGAAGGCCATTGTAAACGGCTCTAAAGCTTCTACAGCCTAAACCAGACATGAGTGCCAAACCAAAAGCTGACTTGGATTTGCTGAACAAATTCCTGTGCAGGAAGCAGCTGTGACACACCACCACAATTAGCAGCTTTCCAGAAGAAGGTGACAACCCGATAATGACACACACAATCACAGCAGTGTGTCATAACTGGTCTTAACTCAGACCTTAGACGACCTGCAGATCCAGGTTGTTGTTATTATTATTATTATTATTATTATTATTATTATTATTATTTATAATAATAACATTGGTGTCACTATATACTGTATACTGGGCTCATCTAACAAAATATAAAATATGCCAACACCTAATTTACTGAGCTCCCAACCTTTATTACCCTCTCTTCATGGTGCCATCTAAGGTTACCTGGTTACTGCTGTATCCAAACAAGAACTGCAGTTAGAAAACATATATACACAAATCAGCCATAACATTAATACCACATACAGTGCCTTAAAAAAGTATTTGCTCCTTCCTTATTATTTGGTATATTTCTTACACTTAAATGATTGAGATCATCAAACAAATCTGAATATTACAAACTAAGATATCCAAAGTAAATACATAATAATTATTTCATTTATTAAGAGGTTGTCCGAACATACCTGGCCCTACTGTATGTGAAAACGTAATTGCCCATTAACCCAATAACTGGTTGTGCCATCACATCGCTGTGGAGGAATTTTGGACCACTCTGCTTTGCAGAATTGTTTTAATTCACCCACATTAGAGGGTTTTCGAGTGTGAACAGCCTGTTTAAGGATCTCAATCAGATTTAAGTCCAGACTTTGACAAGGCCACTCCAGGACATTCATTTCATTTTTGGACTTGCTGGTGTGTCACAGATCATTGTCCTGCTGCATAACCCAAGTGTGCTTGAGCTTGCGGTCACAACCGACAGCCGGACATCCTCTGGTAGAGCTCAGAATTCATGGTTCCATGAATTATGGCAAGTCGCCCAGGTCTTAAAGCTTCAAAGCAGCCCCAGACTATCACACAACCACCGCCATGATTGTCTGTTGGTATGTTGTTCTTTTTTTGTTGTTGAAAGACTGTGTTAGTTTTACGCCAGATGTAACGGGACACACATCTTCTTAAGGTTCAACTTTTGCCTTGTCAGTCCACAAAATATTTTCTCAAAAGTCTTGGGGACAATCAAGATGTTTTTCAGGAAATGTGAGATGAGTCTTTGTGTTCCTGGCATCCCATGGATGCCATTTTTGCCCGGTCTCTTACTTATTGTTGAATCATGAATACTGATCTTAACTCAGGCAAGTGAAGCCTGCAGGTCTTTAGATGTTGTTCTAGGTTTTTAGATGTTGTTCTGGGTTTTATGTTTCTCTTTTATGAGCTTCTCGACGAGTTGTTTTTGTGCTCTTGGAGTAATTTTGGTAGACCAGCCAGTCCTGGGAAGGTTCCCCACTGCTCCAAGTTTTCTCCATTTGTGGATAATGGCTCTCATCTTGGTTTTCTGGAGTCCCAAACGGTTAGAAATGGCTTTCCAGTCTGATACATGTAAATTACTTTGTTGAATTTCTTTAGATCATTTTACCTTGTTAGATCTTTTAGCGTGCTTTATTTTGTCAGACAGGTTCTATTTACGTGATTTCTTAATTCAACAAGTCTGGCAGTAATCAGGCCCAAGTGTGGAACGTGAAATTTAATCCAAACATCACAGTTCATTCATGATTTAGCAAGGGGACGATAACTTTTTCACACAGGAGAGCAAACAGACAAATAAATACAGTACAAAATGTTTTGTAATAATGAAATATTTACTATAAAGCTTTTGATCAGGTGATTAGATGCTACTGGCAAGGGAAGTGTGTGGAAGTGCTCATTTAGAAGTACTCATTTCATGCAAAATATGTTTGTGAAAAACATCAATCTGCAAACCTTTACCAGCTACAACAGGGTACCTGTCAGACAGCTCTGGTAGTCATTTAGTCTTTGATGACCCTAAAAATACTCAGGCATGTTTTTATCTATTACGCAATCATCTGGATCAGAAGGATAAGCAGGAGAGCCAACTGGTGTACCATGAAGATCTAGCTGCAGTTCAGGTCATTAGAAGGGCATCAAAGGAATCCAAGACTACTGTCTCACTAAACCCTTTATTTAGATAACCATGCACATGACTTCTGACCACCTGGTCTGGTTAGGATCACTGCTGCACGCTAAATGTTTGATGTCCAGGCTCAGATGTTGTAAATGAAGGCAAGCCTTCTAACTCCTTTGTAATTGTTATTAGTAAAGTATAGTATAACAAATATAAACAAAATAATTTATATTATTCCTTAGGTTGTCACATCCAGCGGTCATTGTGGGACAATTGACTTATTGTATGCACTATTCTTATCCTCACACACTCTTATCACAAAGCTCATCACCCTCTTCGGGAGCTCTTTGTGTCCTTTCATGTGCCTTGAGTGATGTAACGTAAGCATAATGGTATTTCATGCTTCATTCACATTTCAGTGGTGCAAAAAGGCTAACCGACTCTATCATCATGCCTCCCAGGAAGGACCTCTATCATAGCGGGAAAAGGAGATAGCAGATGGAGGATTGAAAACATAGAGACCTATTTATTTAATAGGTGCAACACAAGCACCAGAACGGATCCTACACTTTCTGGAGGTTATACGGAAGGTATGATTCAGGCTGTTCACAATGCAGGCTATGGGGCAACCATGACCTTGACTTGAATGAATGAATGAATGAATGAATGAATTAATGAATGCCACATTTATAATTGATAATAGGTGACACTGGAGAGATCTACAGTATGATCTATGTGTACCATTAAAGCCATGCATGGGTGGGCAGGCAGTGAGCAGTCCGACAGGACCAGTGATGGATTGATTGATAGTGGCATAATACAATTGCCTAGAAATGTGCCCAATATCAGAGGTATGATCTGGTTCTCCTTATAAATCAACCAAAGAAGCATAGTTAATCTTGAATGGCAACTGTAGATAAAACGCATGAAATCCTCACTATGGCTTTGATGAGGTTTATAATACAATGCAAAACAGTAGCAGCTACTTGCCACAATGAATAACTTTGAAGGAGAACGAAGAAGTGAAATACCGCACTCAGGTTTAGACAGAAAGGTAAGTCATAAATCACAGAGTGCTCTTCTCTCTTTCCAGGTTTAAGGAGCATGTTTAAAATCCATTAGTGATGGTGCGGCCAGCTGTACATCAGCAGCAGTCATAAATTGCTTTATCGGATGAAGTTTCTGCAAAGTGATGAGCTTAGCGATACTGATGTCAAATGGGACTTTCAGGCTTTCACGCATGTCTTTCAGCATCGTTAGGGGAAGATGACACAAGCACAAACTCATCTGTCATGGGGTCTACTGTGACTCATCCGAAACAGCAATAATTCAGTGATATTTCTGTTTCTGATAAAATGCCATCAACTCTGATAAATTCTCATCGACTGTCAAGAAAAAGAATGAATCATGCCATTCTAATACACATTATTTACCGTAGTCGTGCTCTTGTTGACAGCGAATGTGTTGCCTTGCATTACATGATGCTATCTAAGTAAGAAAAAAAGTAATACAGGTGCCATGTACTGTAAGTTATTCTCTCCCTTGTACGCATTTATCCCCCTCTCCCTCTCTGAAGTCTGGATGTTTATTCAAACCTATTGACATTAGGCCTCTTGGCCCTTTCTTCCAAGTCACACAGCTGTGTTCAATGCAAATATACAGGGGGCCTCCAACCTTCCAGCTGTGGCAACCAAGGTAGTTCTATAAACGCTGTCTGCTATCCCAGAGACTAGCCTATGTCTACAGTGTTTGCATGAGGAGGGGGAACAAAAATCCAAGCAGTAAGCTGGAGCAGGACCACATACCAAAAAGGTGGGAGTGCTGCATGTTTGATGTCTCTGTTGCCTGGAGATCGTTAGAAAATCACCAGGTTCCTCCAATCATGACTCGGCTCAGAATAATATTTGGGTGCTTTACTAAGTCATACGTAAATGGAGGAATGTCCCTAAATTTCAGGTGGAGACCATGTGTAGGACTACAAGTTATACCATGGACACAGGGTAAATGTTTATCATTCCTAAACCAGGTCTAGTCCAGAAGTACTTTGTGATATTTGTGTAAAAAAAAAGGGGGGGGGGTGCATAAGCTGTGATATGGAACTGCAACCAGAGAGAAGTGTACTTAAAATGATTGAGTGTTATTAAATAATAGTAATGCTAAACTTGTTTGCTCACCCGCCACTTCATGGGGTTAAACTGCTCTTTAATGCAAATACTAAATCAGCCAATCAGATGGCAGCAACTCGGTACATTCATGCATGGAGGCATACAGTAGTCAGGTCAATCTGTTCAAACTGAGCATCAGAATAGGGGGGAAAGGTGATTTAAGTGACTTGAACATGGTGTGTGTCAGATGGGCTGGTCATGGTACTTCCACTGGGACTTTCACGCACAACCATCTATAGGGTTTCCAGACAAGGAAGCAGTTCTCTGGGTTCTCTTGTTGATGTCAGATGAGAATAGCTAAACTGGTTAGACATGATAGTAAGGCATCTGTCATCTCATTACAGCCAAGGTATGCTGAAGAGCATCTCTGAACACACAACACATCGAACATTGAAGCAGATGGGCTACAGCAGCAGAAGACCACACCGGGTGTCCCGCTTCTGTCAGCGGTGAACAGGAAACTGGGGTTACAATTCGCATGAGCACATCACAATTCGATAGTAAGAGATTGGAAAATCGTTGCCTAGCATGATGAGTCTCGAGTTCTGCTGTGACATTCAGATGGTAGAGTCAGAATTTAGCATAAACAACATGAAAGCACGGTTCTATCCTGCCTTGTATCAACTGTTCAGGCTGGTAGTGGTGGAGTGGTTGAGAGTTTCTGCAATTGAGCATCTTGAAAATGCCACAGCCTACCTGAGTATTGTTGCTGACTATGTCCATCCCTGTATGACCACAGGATAACGTGCCATGACTCAAAGATAAAACCATCTCAAACCGGTTTCTTGAACATGACAATGGGTTCACTGTACTCATTTGGCCTCTACAATCCAATAGACCAAACTTCAATCCAATAGAGCATTTTTGGGATGTGGTGGAACGAGAGATTCTCGTCATGGACGTGCAGCCAACAAATCTGCCGCAACTGCTTGATGCTATCGTGTCATTACGGACCATTGTGGTAGATCTTTATGGACCATGTTGAAACTGTGCCACAAAGAATTTAAGCAGAACATGGGTCCAACCCAGTACCTAATAAAATGGCCAGTGTATATTTGAGTGTATATTTGAGATACATAATGTTCTACATGTTAAAATACAGATTTTATTATATGGTGTAAAAATGTGATGTCTTGTTAGATTTATGTGAATCTGGAAATCACTTTCTCTGGTGTGTGACAAAATGTAACAAGAAATGTAGAAAACAGAACAATGTGTGAGGTTAGAGGGTGGGGGTAGATCTGATTAAGTATTCAGACATTACTTTTCATGGACAGCCTCAACGCTGCTAAAGTATTATAGAAGATTAAAGTCATGTCAGTCTGTCATGGCGACTTTCCGCCCTCACCAGACTGCATACATCTGTAGCAAATAAAGTTGCATAATTTCCCATCACTCCTCCCATTCCAGGAGCCTCGCTGTATACGTCAATGGTAGGGACAGATGGGCGTTTGGACGTTAGACAGACGAGGAAACGTAGGTTGCAAACGTATGTTAGAAAAACGGAATGAAAACAGACACATCACAGGCTGTTGAACAAACTGTTCTCTAGGTGGTGCAGGTGGCAGCCAAACAGATGTTGCACATCTGGCACTCATAATGTTGTTTTCACGATAACGCATACATTGGTAGTGGACATGAGACTAATAGCGATGCTCAAGTTTCAGGAAAGCGTGATTGTAGTGTAAACATAATCCGTGAACTTTTAAACATTTATCACAAACATTTACTTGAGCTTTGTGTGTAATAAGTTGTGACCTTTTATTAGGCTGAGGATTATTCTATATACCGTAAAATAGTGCATTATTTACCAATACCACATCAATGAATGCTGAAAAAAAAAAAAAAAAAAGAAAGAAAAGATAAGTGATTATTAACTAAAACTCTTGCCGTGGATGCTTATATGCCATCTGAAAAATGATTTAAACTCTGCCTCTATTTTAATTTGACATGACTTTCAGTCTTTAGTTTTATAGTACAGTGGTATCAAGGTATCATTCAAATGTGATCAGTTCTGGAGAAGAGTTCTTAAGGCCAAAATTTCTTATTGCAAATCACATTTTCCCATAGAAAACAATGTAAATGCAGATAATCCGTTCCAGCCAACAAAAATATTACCAATTATTACCATTTTTGCATCTAAAAACAATCAAGACATTTAGAAAAGACATATAAATGAAGTAAAATATGAAATAAACCAACTTCATTTATAATTCTTCTTAGCACCGGCTGCTTTAAAAACAAAACAGAAATGCTCCATTTTCTTTTTGCTACTGTCCTTGCAAACATTCTTGGAGCTATGTCTTAACTAAATCTTGCACAAACCCACTTCCCTTGGCCTTCCAAACCATACGTGCAACGTTATCGGCTTTCTATTCGGCTCGGTTTGTTTGCTCGTATCCCAAAAATGCTTCATATGCCGTGGCAAATAGCATGCAAAATTTCAGTTCTTGAGCTGAAAATTCGTGAGGTGGGGCACTCGTATGTTGAGGTACCACTGTGCATATTTTTATATTTCCATTGTGGTCACTGAGGTCAGTTTCCATGGTGGCATTTTGGTTAGCACAGTGTCCTTGCACCTCCAGAGTCAAAGGTTAGATTCCCATCTGGGGTCAGTGTGTGTGGAGTGGAGTGAAGTGGAGTTCTGCATGTTTATTGGGTTTTCTCTGGGTTCTTTGGTTTCCTTCTGAAGTCCAACACAGATTAGGCATATAGTGTGTGAGTAAGAGTGTTGTGTGTGTGTGTGTGTGTGTGTGTGTGTGTGTGTGTGTGTGTGTGTGTGTGTGTGTGTGTGTGTGTGTGTGTGTGTGTGTGTGTGTGTGT
>JAAGKR010000635.1:0-21466 GCA_011419295.1 Clarias macrocephalus | reverse complement strand
GTTTCCCGTCTCTGTGTGCATGGAGTTTGCATGTTCTCCCCGTGCTTGGTGGGTTTCCTCCGGGTACTCCGGTTTCCTCCCACAGTCCAAAGACATGTAGGTTAGGCTAATTGGCGTTCCCAAATTGCCCATAGTGTGTGAATGAGTGAGTGTGTGTGTCTGTGCCCTGCGATGGATTGGCACCCTGGCAGGTGTGTACCCTGCCATGTGCCCCAAGTCTCCTGGGATAGGCTCCAGGCCCCCCGTGACCCTGAATACAGGATTAAGCGGTATAGATGATGAGTGAGAGAGAGTGATTGCAGTAGTTTTGTAATAGATTTTTTTTTGTTGTTGTTGTTGCTGTTGTTAATAGTCAATAAATAATCAATAAATATTCAGTATTTAATTTTGGTAGTGTGAAATTTTCACAGTACAAGTAACAGGCATCTGAAGGAAGTGATGTTAGCAAAGTTCCAAATGGTGTGATTTCATCCAGTAAAGTTCCTTTATCTGACATTGCCTGCAAAGGGAACAGGAGGTAGAAAACAGTTTAGAGTTTATTGTGGAATGGAACACAGCAATAATTCAGCCTGAAATGCATACAAGGCAGAATATTCTGTATTAAAAGCAGTACTAAACATAAAAGCAGGTAATTATGAAAATTATGGTGCCCCATTCAAGTGGGCAGATTCCAAAAAAATTGCAAATTGATAAATGATACATTTCCCTGCACACTCTATTCTATTGATCTGGCGTCAATCAGCTTCCTGTGATCTACACTGGTCTGTTTTATACCATATTACTGCCACTGACCCAGTGTTCCCATGATCCATGGCTCTGGATCCACAGCAACCCTGACCAGCATAAACCAGTTACCAAGGCAGTAACTAAAGGTGACTGACTGAATGAATGAATAACCAAATAGTGAAGGAATTAATGATTGCTGTAATCAGCATTAACACATTTTGTGGAATACTATTAACAGATCTCAGTGGATGTTTAGAGTCACTGCCCTGCAGTCTGGCACCAGTACCTTGGATATAGTGGAAAGTTGGAAACACAAAGTGGATAGGCATATTCAGTGACTGTTCAAAAAAAAAAAAAAACTGCCTGCGGTTGAGGTCACATTTTAAATCTAGAACTTGCCAATATCATGATTAGGAAATTTGTTTTACAAGTCAGCAGTTTTAAGAACACATTCTACCCAAATAAATTCAACCAAATTTTGAAATCACACACACACACACACACACACACACACACACACACACACACACACACACACACACACACACACACACACACACACACACACACACACATTCCCAGTAAAATTCCACTAAGCTGTAAACCTAGAGGAAAATGTGCTTTTGAGTTCATCTGGATGGGAAAAGAACGGACCTGTGCCAAGTGTGTGAAAATAACTAGTCCAGTGATGGCCTGAGGGTTACTGGGAGGATGCCATTATAGGGGCATACATGGTGTAAGACAGAGAGATTAGACAAGTGTTTAACCGTCTCTTTATCACCATATAAACTCACCTTAAGGCATTAGAGGAATAGAAAAGTGATTTAACTCAAAAGAAGTGAAATGTTTTGTAATATTGTTTTTTAACATGGAATTTACACATTTATATCTTTATAAGGACCAAATGTTTATTCTAATGCATTAATAAATGTATGAATGTTACATTTTATTTGAAAAACTAAAACAGTATCCAGAAAATAATAATAATAATAATAATAATAATAATAATAATAATAATAATAATAATTATTATTATTATTATTATTATTATTATTATTATTATTATTTAATGTACTCACTTGCATATTTCATGTACATATGGACAATTAAGTGCTACATTCACTAATTTGTACATCAGACCAAAAACATCCCTTTCGAATTCTGTAAAATTAATTCTCATTCTCTACACAGCATATCCAGGTCGTGGGAGACCAGAAGCCTATCCCAGGGGAGTCAGGGCACTATGTGAGTGCTATCATGGGTGAGATGCCGATCCATCAGAGGGCAGAAGCACACGCTAAAACACTTGGAAATGGCAATTAACCTACTCCGTATGTCGGCTTTGAACTGTAGAGGGAAGCAGGAGTCCCGGAGACAAACTCCTCGCACACAGACCCGAGGCGGGAATCAAGCCCTTGACCCTGGAGGTACCATGTAATCATGGTATTATGAGTTATTATATGAATTATTAAGAGGTCAGAATTTATAATGCAGTGGATACACGATGAAATGAAGAGTGATGTGTAAAGAAAACTAAGAGAAAGAAAACATTTTTCAGAAGGGATGAAACCAGTTTAACACAATGAGTAATGATCTCTGCATGGAGTCTGCCCAGTCCAGAAAATGGCGCAGCGATGAACTCTTCAAAGGGCTGACCTGTTTGTGTGGAATGCCAGGCAGCCTGGTCCAGGCCGTTTGAAGTCTTCAGGAGTAAGAAGCCTTTAAAAATAACCATCACTGGTTACTGGTTAGGTCATACCTAATGTTTTTCACACACCATACACAACCCTTCTCAACATTCCACACCTTATTTCATATACTGCCCATATATATACAGTACACAAAGTATATGAAGTATATATTTCAGTCTGGAAAGTCTGGAAACCTCAAGCAGAGATAACAATCACCTAATCCTGTTGTTCGAGCACAGGTCAAAGTTCAGAGCCCAGGCCAGGCAGTAGACAAACAGGCCACAGCATTTTAAGTGTTTCTTAGTAATAATAATATACAGTTTGTACACAAGATTGGATTTATCTTTCTACATTATCGAACAATACTGATTTTTCCGAAACTATGAAATTCCAGGTATGGCATTAGGTAACTAAGCAACAACAGCAACAACAACAGTCAGTTGTTATTTTAAGACACAAAAGGTGAGCTGTTCTGGAATAGTTCTTGCAAGAACAATATTGTCAAGAGCATTTGCAAAACCCATCAAGCTCCATGAAGACCTTCCCAGGAAAGCAAGACCAAAACTTACCTCTGCTAAAGTTCATTTAAAGTTACCAGCCTCAAAAAATCACCAATTACAAGCACTAAGGATTAGACGCGTTATAAAGGCTTTACAGAGCATACAGTAAGTAAGTAAGTATTTTGGATGTTTTCGCCAAAAACATCACAATCAGGAAAAAAAATAACAATCAGGAAAAACCATGGAATTAGAAGATCTGTGAAAACTTTTGACTGGTAGTGTAAAACTGGTAGTCCAGAATAAATGATTGGCCTTTTGTCTTTCCGCATTCCAGGTAAGTCAAAAATAAGCATCTAGAATCTTTACTAGAAGAAGGCAATATAATCACGTAACCCCATCTTTTTATTTACACTACATTGGCTCTCTACTGTAGACCTCTAAACCACTGAATGATCTTTCACTGCATTACCTGCATGAATGCTCTAGAATCTATCACACCTACTTCAATCAAAGGTAAAGGCTATTTATTGGCTCCTTGTATAATGAGGACTATAGAAGGGGAGGAGCTTTTTTTCCCTTAACAAATCATAATCATGGAATTGTGGCACACAATTATATAAGGGATTGGTTTGTGGTCATTCTATCCAGTATCACCCAAATTAAAATGGGTTCTGAGTCTGATTGAGTTTCCATCTATCTTTTATTAGGCTTTACATTTAACAAAAGAAAATGCAGAATTCTTTATTTCTGTAAAGCAATAAATAATTCTGTGACAATGTCCATTGCTAAAATACTATGTAAATAAAATTTAATTTAATTAAAACAGCACAAATTTGAACACATCCACAAAATCTGATATCTGACTCATGAAACTCTCATACAGCAACAAAACCTGCTGCTATTTCATTTGCCATTGAAGTGTTGCATATATGCTATATATTATATGTATGTACAGTATATAGTATGCATGTACTGTATGTATGTATGTATGTATGTATGTAGGTTGCTGACTTGATTAATTCAAGCGAGAGACAGGCAACCATACCACTACAGTATTGTAGATACTTAGCAAAGCTACTGTATATAGGATACTGCAGTGTGACTGTGGTGTAAAAGTATGAAATGCCTACATCTTCAGCAATATCATTAACTGTTCGCTTTTTTTTTTTTTTTACCTTTTTGTGTTTAATAAGTTTTGAAATTTTTAAAATAAAATGTCTAATTTACCGCATGCTGCTAATATTACTAGCACAGATTTTTCCTGGATTTGGGAACTACTGTATGACGCACTTGACCAAAATATTTTCAAAGAAAAATGAAATAGAATGATAACACTAGAACACTCAAGAGACGCACATGTGGTTTGCGTACAAGAGACAAGAGATAAACACCCTGCGTGCGGGAAGCACACACTGACTCACACACTTCAGGCAATTTGGAAATGCAGATTAGCAGTGCTAAATCAATAAATCCTAATTACTATCCAAATACTGCACATATGCTATAGTTTTGGCTTGCTAAATGTAGGCCATTTGGAATTTTTTTTTTTTTTTTTAAAGCAACTGCTCCTGTCTACAGCTGTCGCCAAAAGTTTTGAAAATGATACCAATATCAATTTTCACAAAGTCTGCTGCGTCTGTGTTTTTAGATATTTTGTCAGGTGTTATTGTGGTATACTGTATAATTACAAACATTTCATGAGTTTCAAAGGCTTTTATTGACAATTACAACATTTGCGGTATTGACCTTCTTTTTCAAGACACCTGCAATTCTTGGAGTTTGTCCGAATTTTTGTTTGTTCACCCACCTCTTGACGATTGATGTTTTGTTCTCCGAGGTGCTTAGTTATCATTTTGCCCTGTGACAAGGTGTTCCATCATACTGAAAAAGGTATTGTTTGTCACCAAACTGTTCTTGGATGGTTGTGAGAAGTTGCTCTTAGAGGATGTTTTTGTACCAGTCTTTACTGATGGCTGTGTTCTTGGTTGAACACATGGTTGTGAGTGAGCCCACTCACTTGGCTGAGAAGCAATCCCACACATGAATAGTCCTAGAATGCTTTTCTGTTGGCATGACACAAGACTGATGGTAGCACTCAACTTTTCTTCCTGTCCGACAAGCGTTTTTTCTGATGGCGCAAAATATCCAAAAACACTGAAGAAACAGACTTTGTAAAAATTAATGTTTGTTTTATTCTTAAAACATTTGGCCATGGTGTCTTGGTATGCTGAAATGTCTTGGTATGCTGAAGCATTAAGAGTTTCCTTCACTGGAACTAAGGGGCCAAGTCCAACCCCTGAAAAACAACCCCACATCATAATCCCACCACCACCAAACTTTACAACTTTACCCCAGTGATGGCGTGCTTTACACGATACTTTGCATTGCACTTGGTGATGTACTGTAATGCCTGGATGCAGCTGCTCGGCAATGAAAATCCATTCCATGAAGCTCTCTAGCACTGTACCTGAGCTAATCTCAAGGCCACATGAAGTATGGAGATCTGTAGCTGTTGACTCTGCAGAAAGTTGGTAACCTGTTCTCCGAGCTCCTAAAAGTGACCCATTCTTTCACAACTATTTGTAGGTTATTGTGTCTAACAAAAATTCATGTGATGTATAGACTTCATTCCAACATAACTGCACACAAGTGCATAAAGCAAGGTCCATAACAAAATACAGTACAGACCAAAAGTTTGGACACACCTTCTCATTCCAAGAGTTTTCTTTCTTGTGTTCTTTGTGTTCTTTAGCCCAAACGCGTCTCTTCTGCTTGTTGCCTGTCCTTAGCAGTGGTTTCCTAGCAGATCTTCTACCATGAAGGCCTGATTCACACAGTCTCCTCTTAACAGTTGTTCTAGAGACGTGTCTGCTGCTAGAACTCTGTGTGGCATTGACCTGCTCTCTGATCTGAGCTGCTGTTAACCTGCGATTTCTGAGGCTGGTGACTCGGATGAACTTATCCTCCGCAGCAGAGGCGACTCTCGGTCTTCCTTTCCTGGGCCGGTCCGCATGTGAGCCAGTTTCTTTGTAGCGCTTGATGGTTTTTGTGACTGCACTTGGGGACACTTTCAAAATTTTCCTAATTTTTCGGACTGACTGACCTTCATTTCTTAAAGTAATGATGGCCACTCGTTTTTCTTTTTTTTCTTTAATTAGCTGCTTTTTTCTTGCCATAATACAAATTCAACCTCTTTGAATGAGAAGGTGTGTCCAAACTTTGGGTCGTCTGTACTGTAGATGAGCGAGTTTGGTGTGGAAGAACTTGACTGGCCTGCTGTTCTGACCTCAACCCAATAGAACACCTTTGGGATGAATTAAAGTGTAGACTTTAAGCCAGGCCTTCTCACCCAACATCACAAATCCGCTTCTGGAGGAATGGTCAACAATTCCCATAAACACACTCCTAAACCTTGTGGAAAGTCTTCGAAGAAGATGTAAAGCTGTTATAGCTGCCAACATCATATTAAACCCTATAGATTAAGAATTTGATGTTACTCATATGCATGTGAAGGCAGGCAAGCAAATACTCTTGGCAATATACTGTATGTGTAAAACATATTTAAAAAAACATATTATAATAAATTGGGAAAAAACACACACACACACACACACACAAACCTACAGCTTTAGAGCTCCCAGTGTCTGTCTTGCTGATGGCTACAGTAGGTACATTTTGATTGGCAGGTTGCTGAAGGCCTAGTAGTGATGTGGGTGGAGTCAGAAGTTGCACATTCAGCAGCAGAGGTGTGAAACCCACAGTGAGGCAAACAGTGGCTCAGTATCCAGGCGACAGCAACAGTTGCCCTTCTCTCCTTCTCGCATGTTGCGGGAAGAGGCGTCTGTGTTACAGGTAATGTTGTCGTGGACACGGGCTTTGTTGACACTCACTTAAAACGCAAATTCTCAACCACATACACCGTGACACACATGACCGTGTGTTCATATCATGGTACTACAAACCCGTACATGTGCCTCGAATAACCAAACTGATGCTGAGTTCAAAGAGGACAGAAATTTTCAACACTTTGTCATGAAAATCTACAACATGGCTCGAGGTAAACAAAAGCGCTAGCCAACTTCGTTTCTCTATCTCTCCATTACAAGCATAAACAAAGAGAAGATTGATGGGCTTCAAAGTGGAGTTGGATGTGGATGACCCAGTAGAGTCCAACTGTGAAGCTTGTCCATCACTAGGTTTCTGGGAAGGCACTGAAGTGCAATTGCATTTTAGTGCACACACTGACTTGCTGGAAGTGACCTGTGTGCATGTTTGTGCAAATCGAGTTGTCTCTGTTTTGACACGGTTTATAGACTTCTGCGTGTACGTGCATGGTCACGGCGCGTACCCGCAATAAAACTGTTTACTTTTTTAACGTTTTTATGTAGGAATGTTTGCGAGACCCCACGCAGATGCTCTTGTTCACCACCCAACTACAAACACACTCATGCTGCTCGGTCCTAATTAGCTTTGCCAAGGGCAATTTCTTAGATTATCACATCCGTGCCGAAATCTCCAGGGAGATTTTCCCATGCTTGCTCCCAAACAGAGGCAAACCCTGCTCGGTGCTAAATTAAAAATGTGGAGCTTTCCAGGACAGAGCCTTGCTCATAGATGACGTCAAGTCTAATGGCTCCTGCAGTGTTGTATCTGCTTCATCCTGCGTGCTAACCTACTTTTATTTCAGTGCCTTGTTATTGGCACAGGCCGTACTGCACTTAGCAGAAGGTATGGTATTTATGGGCCTTTTTTCCTGTACATGCAAATACGTCACTAGCTTTGAAATGACTCCTCCAGTCAATTAACGTCACAAACTTTGGCATAAAGTCTTCTAGTCCAATGAGACATTCTACAGGGCCCTAGAGAGCTTTTCAGGATTTTCAGGTAAACAAGTCGATATGTCTTATAACTGTTGTGCAAAATGGGAATGAACACAATTGGCCCCATTGGCCTCCATGATCCTTAGTTGGACTACAGAGGTTCCTAGATGGATGGATGGAAGTCAACATCACTGGTCTTTTAGCCAGTCATTCCATACACTGATCTTAATTTAATAATTTAATAAAGTGAAAAAGAAAGCATAGATGTGTCTCTATTGCATGTGCTTTTGACCTTGAACTTGATTACTTGTCCATTCAAAAGCTATGAGAATCTGTCACATCTAAAAAAAATTCCGTTTCAATTCCACACTTCAGCATTTTAATCTCGTGCATTTCTTATCTCAATGAGTTTTTTTCATATGAATTACAATAAAGAGCATAGATTTAGATAGATTTACTGATTTACCAGTTACCTGATTTACTGAAATATTAATTCATCCTCTTTTTTTTTTCACATTTTCCAATCGCAACAGGATGAGAAGGTCAGTTGATACTTTCATTTCTGAGCCACAGATTCTCCAGTATCCCCAGATGTTCCCAAGACATATGTGGAATATAATCCCTCCAGCATGTCCTGGGTGTGCCCCAGGGTCTCCATCCCAAGAGACAATAAGTAAACCTAGCCTCAGGTTGAGAAACTTCATTTCCTCAGGTCTTGCATCTGATTCTTTCATCCATTACCTACAGCTCATGGCTATAAGTGAACATAGGGATATAAATTGACCAGCTTGTGTCACCAATTGGGATGACAGCCCTGTGTTAACTGGACAGTGAAGGTGGTCATGCACTGCAGTCTCATTTTATGATGCCTTGTGACATCAAAGGATTTCCTCAGCTTTTGCGAGCACTTCAGACTCGAATGCTAGGCTGCAAGGCGCTGTCACGAGGGTCACTGCTACTTCACCTCAGTTACCATGGTTGAATGTCTGACTGACATTATCAGAGACCTGCCACGGAGCTGCAGGAGTCAACATTTTGTTGGTATCCATGGTGATATTCCCACTTTTTCCCCTCTTGCCTGTGAATCTCAGGGTTACAGGAAACATGGAGAGCTAGTTGGAACGAAAAAACAAATCAGTCACATACTGAAACATGAAAAAAAATATGATGTCAGACACTTTTAAGTAATTATTAAATCTGGTCCAGTGATTCATGCTTATAAAGACAAGACATCATTTAATGCTTTTTAATTAGAATAATAACGCTATTAGAATTAACATGCATCATGTAAACTCTTCAAAATAAACAGTCTGACCCAATTCGGATTTAAACCAAGAGAATTTTCGAGAGGACCTTTAATAATCAATACAAGTGGTGAACATTAGTGATGTAAGCACATTATCATTAATCTCTCGTCGGAATAAATATTAGATGACATAAAATTTTATTCCTGATTGGCAAACTGCATGAGTACAACTCTTTCCAAACTGTGTTTACTTTCATGCACTGGGTCTCTGGCTGAACCAGAGGCACTGGCTGGCTCGACACTTTATGTGTGATGAAGCATCTAACAGGGGTATTGCTAGACATAAAGCTCTACTGGGGAACAGGTACATACCCTCTCCGCCGTTACTCAAATCATACATTTTCTTCTTTCATGCATAAAACTTGCTGCTCTCCCTTCTTTCTCTTTTCATGTTTCTGTCTTGAAAATGTTCTGATGTCCATCCAAAATAAGACAATTTTTATTAAATATTAAAACTTACTTTAGTCCCATCATGGGATCATGCTAAATCCAGATTCTTGTTTTGGATGGTGATACATGGTTAATTGCACATACATTACATATTACTGGATACAACTTGTACACTTCTATTCATGCATGCGTACAGTATGTGGCCTGTAAGGTGCATCTCAATTTGTAATTTCGGGTCAAATGCATTGCTTTGGCATTGAGAATTATAAGAAAAAAAAAACTCTTAATCAAATTAAACAAATTTGAGATTTTACTGCACATGCCCCAGTAAAGATGGTCTCATGACATCCATTCATCTAACCAGGGAGGGGGAGGGGGGAGGGTTGGGGGGGATGGATAAATTACATTCTTCTTATTTTTCAGTTTTATTTCCAACAGATTAAACAATTATTAATGTCAAAAAAGTTACATGTACATTAAATGCTTTGAGCCGATACACTGAATGCACATCTTATGGTATCAGCGTCTGTGTAAAGTTGGAATCTCTAATCAAAATGATTTTAGCTAATGTTAAGTCAGTATTACTTAACACTATAGGCTTTATATGAGATCCCTGTTTATAGGAATTGCAAGCTTTCAAGGTGTTTGCAGAGATCAAGGCAAGGTAAAGGTCAAGGGTGGATCCGGTCTCACTCAGAAAGGACAGTGCAACTGATGTTTGGCTGAAGTGTCACTTTCTTTCATGCATTCCATGCATTCTGTTCCTTCTCTTTTGAAGGGAAGTGAGAATGACAGGATGAACCAAAAGAGAGCTTTTGACATGGCAACCTACTCAAACTACTCAAAACACAGGTTTGGTTAGTTCGTGGTGATTTGCTTTCCTCGGGAATACAAAGTCCCACATTGTGTTCAGCTTCCATGTGGGGTTTTCAGCGTGTGTGGCAAAGCATGATCATTTTCACTTTTCAAAGACGTCTATCTATTTGTCTATCAACATTATTTATGGCTTAAACTGCTTTTATTTTCAGGTGATATTGATATTGAGCTGTAGTCATTAAAAATTAAAATCATTTTAACTCATTTGCCAGTTTCCTTTACTGCAGGTGTATATGCCACTGGCGCAGCACCCGAATTCTCACATTTCTTATCCTGCTGTTTGAAGTCTGCCAGGACCCTTGGGCACATTATATGCCCAGTCAATAAAATTCACTTCAATTCTATTCAAAACATCTTTACAGAATCATAAAGAAAATTATGAAATGAATATGAATTGTGTGTACAGTATCGGGCAAAACCCAGATTTGGTGCTGATTAAAAATTTTTTCATGCTATACATATAATACTGAAAATGTGCACTTCTGATATTTATGCAACATGGAAGTGACCAATCTTACTTCCCTAAAAATTTCA
This sequence comes from Clarias macrocephalus, assembly GCA_011419295.1. Taxonomy (NCBI): domain Eukaryota; kingdom Metazoa; phylum Chordata; class Actinopteri; order Siluriformes; family Clariidae; genus Clarias; species Clarias macrocephalus. Next base: position 10,623 of record JAAGKR010000635.1, on the reverse strand, counting down.
AGCTGCTAACTTTGCTCTCATCTACTGTATTTTTCAGAGATGATTTCATATGTGCTCGAAAAATGGCCATTTTTAGCTTCTAACAACAATAATTAAAAATGCAAATTGTTCAGATTTCTGTTGTAGTCTTATTTTAGCATTTTAACAATTTAGCATTTTAAAATAATAAATTTTTTCCAGTTTTATGCTTTTTCTTGTAAAATATAAACTGGCCAAGTTTCATCTGAATGACAATTAAGATCATTGAAAGATTTTAATTGAAGAAAAAAAAAACAGTTACTGACACTACACCAACTGTATTTTTAGCACCAATACTATGTTTTGGCTATATGTGTTAATCAAAATGATTAGACTGTCCCTGATGATCAAGCCGAGGACGACAGCGGCAGGAAAAACTACCTGAGATGGCAATAGAAAGAAACTCTGAGAGGAACCGGACTCAACAGGGAACCCATCCTCATTCGGGTGAGAACGGGTTCAGCAGGATTGATCAGCAATCCAGTCTATTTCTCAGAATTAAGTGTTTGCACCAAATTATCAATATCACCCGGCAATATTTCTGGAAGCTTTTAATACGAGGTGTATTAATTCAAGGAGGAAGGGCCACTTCAAAAAACAGCAAGAAGTTCTTCATATCATCCTATGTGGTTACGTAACTTATGTTAAGTTCTCATTGTACCTGTCAAGGAAATAAAGTTATTATATGGACTGCTGAATACATTCTTGTTTAGGAAACCCCTCAGCCATTGCAGGTGAACGAGAGCAAAGAAGGAGAGAGGATTAGAAGGGGGAGGGCAAAAGCGGGAAGATGAAAAAGCAGGAAGAGCAGTGGCTGATACAGATCAGAGCTGCAGACAGATGGAAGAGAGCCCACTGGGGAGCGCTGGGAGCCTGAGAAGGCACATGAGAGGGAAGAGGAGGAGGAGGAGGAGGAGGAGGAGGCAAGGAAAAAGAGGAAGGGCTCAATAGACAGGTACAGGCTGAGAGAAAAACAAGGACATGAAAGGAAAGTGGAGAAGGGGGCACACGCTCATAAGTCTTAAGCCTACCTGATCACAGGGCGCCCACCGCCGAACAATGGACCCAGTGTGAGGGAGAAGGCAGTTCTTAGTAGTTTCTGCTCTGGCATACCTGAGTAGAAAAAAAAAAAAAAAAGATAAGATCCAAATGGTCTCCTCTTCCTCCATCTACTGTTCTTCTCCCTATCACTTTTATGTTCCATTTTCAAGGCCCGAGGAGATTAAAGGTGACTGGATGAAAAAGAGAGAGAGAGAGAGAGAGAGAGAGAGAGAGAGAGAGAGAGAGAGAGAGAAGGTGGGTGGGGGTGGCAGTGTGGGGTTCATGGAACATACAGGAAGGAAAAATGGAGAAGAGCAAGATGATAAGAACAATGGTGCATTTGTTCTTGGTCATATATGACTGTGTGTCTAATAGTAGGTGTTTTGCTTTTTTTTATTTTTATAATAGAAGTCATTGTAGAGACCATCATACATACTGTAAATGCAGTATAAAAAAAAAAGGGGCATAATAGAAATATGAACTGTGTGTGCGCGTATTAAATAGAAACAGAGGTGAGAAGACTTTCTGTCTTTGCAGATAATAAGTTTTTTCCATGACTCTCCTAACATAATACAAAGGAATGCACACTGACTATAAGTTTTTAGTAAAAAATAATATGAAGTTCCTTGGGGAAGTAATATAAAATGGCCATGTTGTGCCTGATGAAACTCATAGAAATATCGCTCATGCCATAGCTGTCACTGAAAGATGAGCAGATAACCACAAACCAAGAGAAGCCATCACAACGCCCTCAGTACCCTTTGGAAAGTTCTTTTCCTATTTTTTTATTATCTCTCTCTCTCTCTCTCTCTCTCTCTCTCTCTCTCTCTCTCTCTCTCTCTCTCTCTCTCTCATACTCCTACGCTTTTCCTTCAAGCCAGATTCCAGCCGTTCAGGCTGAGACGAGACCAGATCCAGCAGACAGCAACTCCAAGATCCTGTCAGCACCAGCACTCAGAGACACAGAGGCGCGTGCAGGCTGTAGTAGCTACTAAGTCTTCACACACACACACACACACACACACACACACACACACACACACACACACACACACACACACACACACACACACACACACACACATACTATACACATTATGGCTACTTACATAGGCATTATGATGATCATGAGTGTTATGGATATCTCTGGCTATGGTAGAAGAGCAGCTGGGTATCAAGTGGTTTGTTAGGTACAGAAGCAAAACGCCAAGGCAGTGTAATGCCCATGTGTAGCTCAGTATGACCTACATTGCCGTAAAATCTACATTATTCACATCGGACACATTTTTGACGCTCATTCCGTAACCTTGAACAGTGTTTGGATTTATAAAGTTCAGGGCGTCAGGATGCTTTTCGATCATTTTTTTAACATTATCTGATCTTACGATGCTTAATTTATAGCTTATTAAAACCTCTATGGAGCCCAGATTCCTCAGTCTTGAGAGATTTCAGTGTGTTGCTATGGTTATTGATTGATTTCGCATGACATCTGTTAGTCATTGTCAATTCAAATGCCATGTCTTTTAGAATTTATCGCAGTCTTCCCCAATCATTACTGAGTTTAAGCAGTCTCCCAAGTCTCTCCTTCAGTTTCTCTATGTTAGTGACTGTTAATCTGTTCACTCAGTTTGAATTACACATGCGCCCGTGATCTTTGTTATAAATGATTGACCTTTTCGGACTTTGACTTGTTTAACACTTTACAGTACTGTGAGAGACTCTGATAGCAGTAGGCACATGCCAGTCTCTCTATGGGCGGCAGAGTGGCTTGGAAAATGGAAATGGAAAATCTTGCCTTGCACCTCCAGGTCCGTGTTTGATTCCCGCCTCATGTCTGCGTGCATGGAGTTCCCCATGCTTGGGAATAATGGGAAAAATGGAAATAAATACATTGGTCACCACTGGCCTCCACGGCTCCTATTTGGACTCCAGCGGTTCCCAGATGTATGGAAGGAGTCTCTCTATGAATGAGTTTCCCAGCATTTCTGTGTCACCTCTCTACTGCCAATTCCATGCAACTTATTCCAGCTAGTTGTTATTTCCCTTCCTCTATATGTAATCGTTTACTGTATGCTGATCCAGGTTTGGGGAAATTTCGGCAGTGTTATGCAACCGATTATTCAGAATTACTGTTTTTTAACTTTACCCAGCTGCTGGTCTTAACAGTTTTGTTTTTGCCTCACCTTTGGTGGTTTGTAGCTGTTTAGTTGTTTGTGGATTTTTGATTTCTTTGGTTTGTGGACAGACCAGACATATGTACATAACACTTTACCTCACTTCTCTAGCTGTATAGTTAATGATACTTGATGATAAAAGAATGAAAGGACTGGATGCATTGGATAAAAATACATCTGGGTCTGAATTGTTCCCTTGTTTAACCTTTTTGGCGCACTTGGGAGCTTCATCACTCCAGAGAATTATTTCATGAACACTCCTCGTATTTTTATAGCCTGGCATCCTAACGATTTCTTCCGATTTTTCCTGACAGCGTCTGACTCGATTGCTTTTCCACTAGCCCTGCCTACAAAGGCCATGATCGCACAGCAGGGAATGGAAAAAAATCCCACCCTTCAATAGATATCGTCAGAGTGAAAGAGGAGAAAATAAAGCATTAAATTGGAAACCTAAACACAAAGATTCATATTCATTGTCACTTCAAAGGGGAATTTATAACACATTCTTAAACTGCCAGTTGTAAGATCACTTTTCATAAGGAGTCATAAATCAGTTAACACTATTAACATGATCGCATCCCAGAAATGATTTGTACAGAACAGCAATAAGAACGCTTTCTCTCTCTCTCTTTCTTTCATTCTCTATACCACTTATCCTGTAGTGGGTCAAAGGTTCCTGGTGGACTTGGGGCACAAGACACACACCCCAGATGCGGCGCCAGTCCATCACAGGAGCCACGAGAACTTGGAATATACATACATGTAATGATTTTAGTATTATATCAGGCAAGAATCAAACCCTCAACCACTACGCCACCAGCCCGCCTACATATGGATTAGTCTTTTAACTATACAAATAGTTTATATGCAGTACAGACCAAAAGTTTGGACACCCCTTCTCATTCAAAGAGTTTTCTTTCTTGTGTTCTTTATTGTGTTTTTCAGTTCAAACGCGTCTCTTCTGCTTGTTGCCTGTCCTTAGCAGTGGTTTCCTAGCAGATCTTCTACCATGAAGGTCTGATTCACACAGTCTCCTCTTAACAGTTGTTCTAGAGACGTGTCTGCTGCTAGAACTCTGTGTGGCATTGACCTGCTCTCTGATCTGAGCTGCTGTTAACCTGCGATTTCTGAGGCTGGTGACTCGGATGAACTTATCCTCCGCAGCAGAGGCGACTCTCGGTCTTCATTTCCTGGGCCGGTCCGCATGTGAGCCAGTTTCTTTGTAGCGCTTGATGGTTTTTGTGACTGCACTTGAGGACACTTTCAAAGTTTTCCCAATTTTTTCGGACTGACCTTCATTTCTTAAAGTAATGATGGCCACTCGTTTTTTTTCACTTAGCTGCTTTTTTCTTGCCATAATACAAATTCAACCTCTTTGAATGAGAAGGTGTGTCCAAACTTTTGGTCTGTACTGTATACTATATATTAATATTGAATACTGTATACTGTATATTAAACAATATGCTGTAAATGATGGATAGTAATAGACCTCAGTGCCTCTTGAATGCATTCATTATGTACTGTATTTGACAAGTAGATCTCTACTGAAATAGTCACTCATGAACATAGCCTACTTGGCCCTTTAATTTGAGAGAATCAAATAATTATGCATTTCTGCCTCCATTTGATTTTTTGATTGTTCACACAATTTGTTTGTTCACATATCAGTACCTGACCAGTGCCACAGAAATATGTTCACCATATTGTTGGAATACACTATCCATTTTTTTTTACCAGGTTCAACTACGACGCAGAGGCTGACCAAAAAAAAAACATGCAATTGTGAGTTAAAAGTTTATAGATTCTGTGAAATACCCTGAAAAATAAACTTCGGAGACAGTTTCATGTCAAATCGTTTGATATCACCGTTGAACCTGCTTTAGAATCTTATGACTAATGCAATGACTGACCTCAGAGCGTATTACTTGAATCAGTGTACAGTAATGATTCTTATTTGATATAAATAGTTTTATTTGACCTGTGAGCATGGGAGAAAGTAGCTCAGTACGATATGGTATATGCGCACCACTAAAAGCTTACATTTTACATTTAGCAGACGCCCTTATCCAGAGCGATTTACAACTTTTTAGCTCATGATACATCTGAGCAGTTAAGGGCCTTGCTCAAGGGCCCAATATGGACAACGTGGTGGTTGTGGGATTTGAACCTGGGACTTTCCAATCTGTAGTCCAATTGTTAACCTCAGCACTACCCCTGACCTTGAGTGGTGGTATGCAGTACTGGAAAAGGGAAGAGCTGCTGCCCGTCGAAACCCACACGGAAAACACGTCTGATGTCATCTTAAATAACACATCGTCTCCTTAGTAATTTCTGACGAATTGCCTCCGAACCATCCGTGTTTTGTTTCCATCTTTCATTGCTGCTAGTTAATGTGAGCGTGAGTTTCTGCCAGCATGCTGACAGGTTCATGACTCACCTCACAAGCTACAAAACTACCTACTGTAGCTTTGAACACAAGGCCAAACACCAAATCCCCAAATCCCACTGTAATGCCTGAACTACTTGGTGTGTGGAACAAGGGCTTGAACACCTTATACAGTGGACTAGCTTCCCATTTTTCGATATGTGGGATTCAACCCCAGAATAAGTAGTTAGCTGGGACTATTTGAAAGAAGAATAAGTGGAAACATAAAGAGAAAATTCGGGGATTTACAGAACTGCTCCAACACCTCCTTGGTTTATTATTCTGCTTTTGACTACTGTACATACTGTATTACCGGCAAGAATTTTCAAAACTACTTTCACTCCATGGATTACAAAAGGGTGATGAGAATTTAACCAATTTCGTACAATTTTAGCATACTTTGCTTTTTTTTTTTTTTTTAAAGAAATGAATTCAGATTGCTTTGAAGTATTATAATAAAATGTAGTCTTGAAGAAACATTACTCTTGAAGCTGACATCCCTTCTCCTACCCCCATTTCGGACATTAAGTGTTCTGTCCACTCAGGAGAGCAGAAATGTCTATATATGACATGGCACAGTGGTAGGTTTCTTTCCTGCTACAGTATGTAGAAGGTCTGAGTTTGATTCCCAGCCAGTGGATGCAGTGCTGGTCCCAAGCGTCAGGAAGATCAGCTGGTGTAATACCTGTGCCAAGTTGTAGAAGGATTAGACTGTGGTCCACTGTGATGACCCCTTGACAGGCACAGCGGAAAGACAACATATATATGATTTTGATCTGGAGGTGCTGTGCTCCTGGCTTTGGATTGTTCATTTTTTGAAGTGTAGAGGTTTAGTAATAGCACATCACCTAATTAATTTAGAAGGTGTCATGGCATGTCAGCAGTTTAGGCAAATTATTTAATGGCTTAGCATACTTCCATACACACACACACACACACACACACACACACACACACACACACACACACACACACACACACACACACACACACGTTTAAATGTGGTTTACCCATCAGTAGCTGAGGAGCTGTGTTCGGACTGCGCTTCCTGTTCTGAGTGGGTGTGGTTTTTTTTTCCACCTCAGGCTGGTTTTTACATTATGTTACTCATTTATTCTACTACAGCAATACTTCTCTTGTCACCTACGTTCGCTCGACTCCCTCTTCACAATGCCTGTATTATCTGAGCTGGAGTGATCCTGGAGTGTTGTATGCTCTTAAGTACAAGTTTTCCTGAAGAGGTGTGTGTGGATCTTTCTGGTGTATAATGTATGTACAGTATGTACAGTATGTACAGACACTCTGGACTTCCTCTATTTTACAGTACTTTTTTAATGGAAAATAATTTGACAATTGTGCCTCATGTTAGTGGTTAGCACTGTCGCCTTTACACCTCCAGGGTCTGGGTTCGATTCCCGCCTCGGGGTCTGTGTGCATTGTGTTTGCATGTTCTCCCCGTGCTTGGTGGGTTTCCCCTGGGTACTCCAGTTTCCTCCCACAGTCCAAAGACATGCAGATTAAGCTAACTGGCATTTCCAAATTGCCCGAAGTGTGTGAATGCGTGTGTGAGTGCGTGCCCCGTGATGGATTTGCACCCACATACTACTGTATATAAATGATCTTAATGGTTTGTTCTGCATGCTTTCATCTGATAAATAAAAAAATACATAAACGCACAAGCTGGAAAACAAATAAAATGCAGCAGCCAAAAGAAACGGATAAATATTTGTCTTAGGATGGAACTTGGCCAGATGCTTTAATAGTCATTATAGCCTTAGAAAGTTTAAAACGAGTAAATAAAGGGATATTATAAGTGCTGGGACCAGAAAACCAATCCTCTTCTTCAGCTGACTGCAACAGGGAAGAATACATTTGAGTGCAGCATGTGAGAAATAACAGTAACAATCACTTTTATCCAAGAGCACATGGATGTATCCTGCTAAGATCTGCTCCTTCCGATAACAACGAAATGAGACAGAGAAATAGATCTCATATATTCCATTAGTTAGATCAGAAACACTGGCACTTTATTTAGATTTCATTTTAAAAAGTTTTTTAATCTAATATTCCACAGTATATGAAGATGAATAGGCGAGAGGATACAGCGAGAGAGACAAATAGAGCGATAAGGCCAATAATATTTGAAATAAAATAGAAACAAAATATTGCCTACTGTCTGGCATACTCCGATTAAAACTAGGAGGAAACGAAGCTAACAATGGGAAAATTATCTAAAATTAAATCAATGTTGGCAATGTTGGCAATTTTAACTTGACTTTAATTACAACTTAAGATTTCTAAAAACAATTTATATTCGATTTTTATACTTCAAAGTCTTTATAACAGTATAAATTCTTTGAAGTTTTTTTTTATTATTATAATTTTTTTAAATCATCATTTATGTAAGCAAATCTATTTGGTCATTATTGCTTCTAGCGATCGTGTTCTGAGAATCGTGATTGTGTAATTACACAGGTACAGACGTCATCTTATAAAGCTTGAGATCTAAAAAATAAGCATAAAAATGTCTCTCTCCCTCTCTCAGTTGCCTGACAGCGCACATGTGGAGCCCATTCAAACATTTTCCACATTCATTTTGCCTCCTGGTGGTAGGATGGCCTGGCGCAGCTTTTCAGATTTCAAACGATAAAAGTAATCAACAATGCTCATGATGACATACAGGGGGCAGTATGTGCCTAAAAATGCTTAGAATATATTTCAATGAGTTTTCAGCCATCTTGTCTATAGGTGGCACTGTAGCTTGCAAATAGTGTAATGCCTCTGAGCATGAAGTGCTTAGACCCTAAATACGGTTTGCCTAACAATGGTCTATATGCAGTGGCTTGTGGTTGTACTGTATTTACACTCATACTTTTTTTCATACTTAAAAAAAAATAATTGGTTAAAAAGCAGAGAATTGTTTGCATGGCCATTAATCGACACAAGCTAAAATATCACATATTGATGGATACATATTCGGCCCCTTGGATAAGAAGCTTTAAACTGAGCCTCCGGTTTGCTCTGATTATTTAGAGTTTGGCAAATTCGGTTGTTTGAGCAAGGACTAGGAAGTCATAGATCTATGTGTGCCACAATTAACAGTAAATCCCAAACCAAAATCTGCACAAAGGTATAAAGCCATTTCTAGAGATTTGAATGTTCCCATTAGGCAGCATTATAGCAAAAAGAAGAAGTTTAGCACCACTAGGCCTCTTCTTAGAGCTGGCCATTCACCAACCTCAGGGCTGGAAGGGCCCCGAGCAGGTGAATAGGTGACCAAGAACCAAGTGGCTTAACAGACCTCCACATCAAGTCTGAAGGACCACCATCTCAGAAATAGCCCATCCATTAGGGCTTCATGGTGATTGGCTAGAGTGAATTCACACTTGAGTAAAAGGCATTTAGCAAACAATTTGAAGTGTTTTTAAAAGAAAGGGCCTTAAACTGAGATTTGGCCTCAGATTAAGGTAAAGGATCACCTTCCAGCACAACGGTGATCTAAAGAATATGACAAAGTCTCATTGTACTGTATGTCATTGAGTGGCCCAGCACATCCCAATCCAGTCAAGAACCCATGGGATGCACTGGACAAACTAGTCTGATCCCCGGAGGCCCCAGCCCACAACCCACAGCACTCAAAGGATCCACTGCCAACATCCTGGTGCCAGACATCAAAGCACACGACCGGATGTCATGGCCAGAGCCACCCATATGCAATGTTATGGCTGATCAGTGTAACCATGTTTAACCTCCCTAACCATGGTTTATGGAAATATAGTTCCATTGGAATGTAAATTCTGTGTACTATTTTATAATTCCTTTTCTCATATGACTGTAACATACCGAACTGTTATCCCTCTTTCTCTTGTCTTCTCTCTCTCTCTCTCTCTCTCTCTCTGTATCTACACTGTATCTACACATGCCGCACCTGAGCTGCCAGTGATCCAGACCCCCATTGCCCTCTTGACCTGACTCATCCTGGTGTCCTGCTTCTAGCTGGAGGTCTCGTTGCATATGGAGGCCCTGTGTGTCTGCTTGGTATTCGCGTGGTGACATCCAGCTCTAATACACAGTATGACAGTGTTGCCATCTCGGGAAGTTTTTCCTTCCCACTGTTGCCCTCGACTTGCTCATCAGGGACAATCTGATCATTTTGATTCGTACATATCTTCTCACATTTCATACACACTCCCATTCTGTAAAGTTGCTCTGTGACAATGACCACTGTTAAAATGCTATACAAATAAAATTGAATTGAATTGAACAATTGAATTGAACATGTTTATGTTAGAGCTACCATGAAGGTTTCATCAACTGTACAAGGTTTCAACAAATGTATAATGTGTGGTTGTGGTTGTCTTTGTCTTTCTATGCTTGTTTGCCTGTAAAGGAGCTATGAGCCGAACAATGTTTCTGGTGGGCGCTTTGTGTGTATGTGTGTGTGTGCGTGCGTGTGTGTGTGTGTGCGTGCGTGCGTGTGTGTGTGTGTGTGCGTGTGTGTGTGTAGGTGTGTGTGTGTGCGTGTGTGTGTGTGCGCGTGTGTGTGTGTGAGAGAGAGTGTGTTTGCTTATGCATGGGTGTGTGTGTGTGTGTGAGAGAGAGAGAGAGAGTGTGTGTGTGTGCTTATGCAAGTGTGTGTGTGTGTTCGTGTGCATGTGTGTGAGTATGTGTGTGAGGTGTATGTGCATGTGTGCATGCGTGTGTGTGTGTGTGTGCGCGCGTGTGTGTGTGTGTGTGTTTGCGTGTGTGTGTGTGTTTGCGTGTGTGTGCTTATGCATGTGTGTGTGAGTGAATGTGTGTTGGGGGGGGGGGGGGGTTGTAGGTGTGCGTGTGTTTGTGTGCATGTGTGTGTATGAGAGAGAGAGTGCGTGTCTGTGTGTGCGTGTGTATAAGTGTACAGTATGTGTGTGTGAGTGTACAGTGTGTGTGTGTGTGTGTGTGTGTGTGTGTGTGTGTGTGTGTGTG
>JAAGKR010000634.1:142481-176679 GCA_011419295.1 Clarias macrocephalus | reverse complement strand
TTTATTATTATTAGTCTGAAAACGCATGTTAAGTATTGTGTGTGTGTGTGTGTGTGTGTGTGTGTGTGTGTGTGTGCGTGTGTGTGTGTGTGTGTGTGCGTGTGTTTAAACTGGTGCTTAAGAACATGTCCGTGTCTCTTGTATGTTGAAAGTTCTTAGGCAGAAATGTATTTGAGTTACTCTTTATTTACTCTGGTGTATTCAAAAAGGTTTTAAGTCTAGGTCAGGTGAATAGTTCAGGTTATTAGCCAATGTGTGAAGCCACTGGGTACCAGACTTGCATTTCTGTCAGGGACATAAACCTAAAGTACACCGCAGTTATTCTGTGCCAGTTCCAAGGGCGCGGCTTAGACTTTTTTAAATTTATTTTTTGGAAAGCGGAAAACGAAAAGTCTGTTAGCTTCTATACAAACAAGACGCCATAACCGAACCAAATGATACATTTCAAACAAGTAAATGAACAAACTGTCTGCCTTTTGAGCACGTGTGTGTGTAGTGTGTGTTAGTGTAGTGTGTGTGGGTACAGGATGTATTATGGATATGCACTACACACACACACACTAACAAACCGCGGTGAAGTTGGCTTGAAGTTGGACGTTGGTCATGTGACATATTGCCTCAAAATCTATTCTAAACTGTGTGTCCATCTGTCCTGCAGGGGGCACAAATTTTTTTATTCAATATTACCACTTTGCATATTTATTAAAATTAATATGTAATAATTCTATATTTTATTTCTGTAACTTCCAGGTCATGTGACCTATTGCCTCAAAATCTATTCTACCATCTGTGTCCACCTGTCCTGCAGAGGGCACAACATTTTTTCTTTAAATCCTATGACTTTATATATTTGTTAATATTTTTAATAGAAATAGGATTAATTTTATTTCAATAGCTTCAAGATCATGTGACCTTATGGCACAAAATACAAAATAAATGTGTAACCATCTGTCCTGCATAGTGCACAAACTTTTTTTGTTACTTACTAGCACTTTGCATGTTTATTAATAATTTTGAATTAAAATATTAATTATTTTATTTCAATAGCTTCCTTGCAATATTAATGATTTTATTTCAATTGGTCATAACGCCATCCTTTAATTTACAATGTCATTGTCATGCACACTCTCACCGCGACCGGCACGAGGACCCGGAAGTAAGACAGTCGCGCTTTCAGAAAGCATAAAAGGAAACAAGATGGCGCTTCACATCGCTCAGTCATTGAGTTCATCTATGCCTTTGCTTTTGCTTCGCCGACTATTTCGTGAGTTCTCCCCTATTCGGGTTGCTTCCTTGATTGAGTGTGTGTTGCTAGAACGCGGGTTTATTTGTGTAGATCCTTGCTCTTTCGAGTTCTAAGAGTAAGCGCATGGTTATCCTGCCTACTCGCGCTACTTCTGCGTTTGGGTTTACCGTCCACGCAACATGGGCTAACTGCTAAGGCTGTTGTGTTCCTCCCACGGTTGCTCGTGACAGAATGACTGAGCATAAAGAAGTAAACCCAGCAGAGTTTGTTCGCCTCTGCACTGTGGTTGACCAGCATGCCGAGCTGATCAATGAGCTCTGGTCTCTCCGAAAGGAGCTCCAAGACGTCGCGGTTTTGCGCCGCGAGGTGCGGAGCTGTGGCAGGAGAACACGACCCTCTGCGGGGCGGCTGTTCAGCCGGCTTTTGCCACGCCCCCCGCAGCGGCTGCGGCGCCGCCCCCCCACCCTTCCTCTGATATTTTCATAGCCTTACCAGATAAGTGGTAGGGAGGCTTGTCCGTGAGCCGCTACACGGCTGATTTCCGAACCCTCGCTGTTCAGACCGACTGGGGGGACTCCGCCCTCCGGACAGCCTACTACTAGGGCGGTGCGCATTAAGGACGAGCTTGCCAGACGTGAACTCCCAGCCACATTGGAGGGCTTAATTCAACTCGCCCTCCGAATCGACCACCGTTGCCCGCCCACCCCAAACCAGCTCCTCGCACCATTTCATGCCCCGAACTCCTTCCTTCCTCTCCTTCTACACCTCTTCTGGAAGCTCGCCCCTCATTCACTACTGCATCTGCAGGATCAGTCGGTTCTCCACCTCCCGCCGTGGTTGATACGGGAACCAGGAAACCCATGCAACTAGGATGCGCCTCCTTGACCGCTGCAGAACGGGAACGATGCTTTAGAGAAGGGCTCTGCGCCTACTGTGGGTCAGCGGCACACCACAGGGCCATCTGTCCATTTCGCCCGGGAAACACTCAGGCCTGGAAGCCTCAGGGTCGGAAGTACTGCGTTCATCGATTCCGGTGCCGCAGGTAACTTTATTGACTCTTCTTTTGCCAAAAAGCTGGGAGTGGAACTTGAGGCATTATCCCAGCCCGTTCGTATCACATCTGTCGACGGTCGGTCCCTTTCCTCCAGCCCCATCACCACTCAGACTCAGCCTCTCACCCTTGCCATCAGCCAACATCATGAACAGATCCATCTTTACTCCCTCTCTGCCGCCGAGACACAGGCAATGGAGAGATATCTTTCAGATGCCCTTCGCCCTCACTGGCGCCACCATTTTCACAAAGTTGGACCTCCGGAGCGCCTACAACTTGGTGCACATCAGAGAGTGCGATGAGTGGAAGACGGCTTTCCTACTAGACACTATGAGAGCTTGGTCATCCCATTCGGACTCTGCAACGCACCCTCCGCCTTCCAACAGTTCATCAACGATGTCCTCAGGGACATGCTAGGGCGGTGGGTGTTTGTTTACCTGGACGATATCCTAGTTTATTCACGCACAGCCGAGGAACACACCCAGCATGTCAGAGTGCTCCTTGAGAGATTACTCGCCCACCAACTGTACTGTAAGTTGGAAAAATGCGCCTTTCACAAGCGCTCCACCACGTTCCTGGGTTTTGTCATCTTGCCCCAGGGTGTGGCCATGGACCCGCAGAAACTGGAAGTTGTGCGTCATTGGCCCCTACCCAAGACCCTCAAGCAACTTCAACGGTTTCTCGGGTTTGCGAACTTCTATCGTCGCTTTATCCAGGACTACAGTACGGTTGCCGCCCCTTTAACCGCTCTGACTCGACCCTCTTCTTATCACTTCAGCCTCAATCCCGCCGCCATCACCGCCTTTCATGACCTATGCCACCGATTCACCAACGCCCCAATTCTACTGCACCCCGATGCAAGTAAACCATTCGTTGTGGAGGTGGACGCTCCGGATGTGGGCGCCGAGGTCATTCTCTCCCAACGAGGTCCAGACCAGAAGCTACATCCCTGTAGTTTCTTTTCCAAAAAATTTGACCCCACTCAGCAGCGATACGGGGTAGGGGACCGCGAGCTGCTGGCCATAAAGTGGGCTTTGGAAGAATGGCGACACTGGCTCGATCATCAAGAACCGGAGGTTGAGGTGCCGTCGGCCCAACAGTTGGTTCGTCGGTGTCGACGGCTGTGGAGCCAGGCGAACGCCGCCATCCAACAGGCCAACAACCGCTACGCCATTCAACATCGCTGGGACGTTTGTACAATGTAGGTGACAGAGTATGGCTCTCAGCCAAAATACTTCACCTTCACACAGAATCCAAGAAGCTATCACCCAGGTTTATCGGTCCATACCTCATCTCCCTCCGTATCAATCCTGTCACCTACCGGCTCCAGCTGCCTGCGGCGCTCCGAATCCATCCGGTATTTTACACCTCTCAACTCAAACCCTTCATCACTTCACCAATGCGCTACTTCCGCGTTTGGGTTTACCATCCACGCAACACGGGCTAACTGCTAAGGTTGTGGTGTTTATCCCACAGTTGCTCATGACAGTCATCTTGGGTCTGAGATGAAAGCCATTTTGAATATGAAATATATGAAACGTATAGATTTATATTTAACATTTCAAATAAGGAAAACATATTATGGATGCAATTGGACCACCCTGTATTTTGGCTGGCCTGGCATACATTATGTTCATGAGCCCTTTCATACTCTTTCTGCCTTCTTTTTTCAGTACACTGCAAAATTCCCAGTGTTGATTTAACACCCCGAGTGTTTATATATGACCTAATGGTCACGAATGTACTCTGAAAGTGTTAAATCAACACTCTGGGTGTTAATTCAAGACTAAGGATTTTGCTGTGTAGCAGTGATTAACCTTTCAATAGTGCTGTGTGCACTTTTTAGTCTATAGCAAGTGACTGCACAACTTTTTAGTAGCAAGCAGGGCTGGTTCATCTGTATAATGGAACTTGCAGGCATACAATACTGAGGTACTGATCTGACGGCATATCAAGTCTCAGCTGCACCAGGTTGCCATTGTTGAGCCCTTGAGCTAAGCCCTTAACCCTATCTGCTCCAGGGGTGCTGTATCATGGCTGACCCTGCACTCATATGCGAAGAAAATTTTTTAGTGCGTAGTAATGTATGTGACAAATAAAAGCTTAACTTAGGTCAGGGTGTCCCAATGTGTACACCCATGTACAAATTATTAGGGCCCAAGCACTATGACATCAGTCCTATTACGCTACAGTGTGTAAAGGGTCCTCTTGTTCATCTAAACATTATTATTAGGGCACAAGCACTATGAACATCAGCCATATGTCATCATAGTGTGTGAAGGGCCCTCTTGTTCTTCTAAGGATTTTTTTTTATTAGGTCCCAAGCACTATGAACATCAGCCCTATTATTTTACAGTGTGTGAGCGCCCTCTTGTTCTTCTAAGGATTGTCATTATTAGGGCCCAAGCACTATAATATCAGCCCTATGTTATCATAGTGTGTGAAGGAGATTCATGTTCTTCTAAGGATAATTATTTTTTAGAGACCAAGCACTATGACATCAGCCCAATTACATCATAGTGTATGAAGGGCCTGACAAGTGTGTGACATTATATTGAGTGACATCACATTGGGTTACATTATTGTGTGATGGTTTTCTCCAGCTTCCAGGGCTTTTTGAAGGTTTTGACATAAATTCCCCCTCCATTCTAAAATCATGTTATTATATTATTGGTATGTCTCCTTTAAATGCATGTGTCCACTGTGTCCGATGTATTTCTGCAAACTGCGAAAGGTGCTTGAGTCTGCTCATCAGTGCTTGAAACTGTTTTTCAACATTGGTTATTAATAAATTTAATTAAATTGAATTCAATTTTATTTGTATAGCATTTTTAACAATTGTCATCGTTGCAAAGCAGCTTTACACAATAATTCAAAAGAATTATTTAAGTTTGTATGAAATGTGAATGTGTATGAATCACAAATGGTCAGAGTCAGATAGTCCTTGATGAGCAAGCTGAGGGCGACAGTGGCAAAGAAAAACTCCCTGAGATGGCAGTAGGAAGAAATCTTGAGAGGAACCAGACTCAACAGGGAACCCATCCTCATCTGGATGAAACAGAAAGCAAGAATTGATCTGCATTCATACTGTGTGCTAGGTGGCAGGCAGTTCGGTATAGCAGTTGTAATAACAGATGTTAATTGATGTTAATATGGAGTCCAGATGGTTATTGAAGGTTCAGATAGACTTGTAGGAAATCGAGCGACTGTAGCCAAATCCGCAGAGAAACAGCTGTCACCATCAGTCAAGGCCAGAACCGTCTTCCTAGTAGATTGAAACCATCCCCAGACATCGGACGCATCCCAAAGAGACACACGGGACATCCATGTGACGAGATCTCCAACCAGAAACGGGCCACCAGGATGAGTCAGGCAGGTCCAGAGGGCAGAGGGAGTCTGGATCAATGGCAGCTCAGGAGCGAAATGTGTAGCTCGACAGAGAGAGGGAAAGAGAGAGGGGGGAGAGCAGAAGAGGAGAGATAACAGTTAGGTATGGTCACAGTTACATAACGTATAAGGTTAATGCATATTTAGTATCGAGTGCAAGCAGGGACTCCAGCAGGACTAACTATAACAGCATAACTAAAAGGGAGAGCCAGAAGTAAACACAGACATGAAGATTCCCTGAGATGTAAAGCAACCAATCACCTCACTGTCAACAAACCTGAGTGATCAATGAGAGTGGGGAGGACAGCATCTAAACATACCAGTTCACCAGATACTCTACGTCCGTGAGTCCCCCAGATCTGCTCCTTTACCTAAGGCTAATCTACTTACAAAATGCTTGGTTAAATAAATAGGTTTTTAGCCTAGGCTATTCCATAACTTTGTAAGAAAAAGGTCTGCGCTCTGCTGTAGTTTTTATAATACACGGTACTGACAAACAGCCTGCATCCTTTGATTGAAGTAGGCGTGACGGATCGTAGGATACTAGCAGTTCACTCAGATACTGCAGCGCGAGACCATTTACAGTTTTTTACAATCGCTATGACAGTTTTTTCAATACATTTAACAAGTTTCCTAAACTCTTAACGCACCAACACACCTAAAACACACAATTGGCAAAACGGTTAATTACATGCTCAAAATCACACATTGTAAACTAAACCCCAAAACTAATTTTCAAAATACAATAATAAACTAACATAATACACTCAAATTCAACACATACAAAACACTAACACATGTTCTCTTTCAGCGGGAACATTTAGTCAATCATAACACGATGACAAAAAACATTACAGTACATTATTCCTCCTTTATATTTGAAGCCTCTCTACATTTTTGTTTTGTTGGGTTACTAAATGCATGCATTTTGTTTCTTTTGCTGCAGAAATACAATACAAAAAATGAATGACCATCTTAGAATAGCTTTATAAAATGTACAGTTTATGTAAAAAAATATATATATACAGTTGCTGCAGTACAGACTCTATTTGCAAAAGGACATTACTGCAAGATATACAAACACAAAAAGCACCCGAATTATAATAATAATTTTACAGTTTTTTACATTTGCTATGACAGTTTTTTTCAATACATTTAACAAGTTTCCTAAACTCTTAACGCACCAACACACCTAAAATACACAACTGGCAAAACGGTTAATTTAATGCTCAAAATCACACATTGTAAACTAAACCCCAAAACTAATTTTCAAAACACAATAATAAACTAACACAATACACTATGTCTAACAAAACACTGCAAACATGTTTTAAAATCAAATAATTATTCAAAACACTAAAACATGTTCTCTTGCAACAGGAACAATTAGTCAATCATAACACATTGACAAAAAACACTATCATCAGTTGAAATTACAGAAACTGCATTATTTTATGTGTCAGGTCTGCCTTTATATTTGAAGCCACTCTACATTTTTGTTTTGTTGGGTTTAGTAAATGCATGTATTTTGTTTCTTTTGCTGCAGAAATTCAACACAAAAAATTTATGGCCATCTCAGAATAACTTCATAAATTGTACAGTTTAGGTAAAAAAATATATATATAGACACAGAATTGCTGCAGTACAGACTTTATTTGCAAAAGGACATTACTGCAAGATATACAAACACAAAAAGTCCCGGAATTATAATTTAAAAAAAAACAAAAACAAAGTTATCTTCTATTCTGCCCGGTCTTCTGCATTTGGCCACATTTTCTCATCCACATCACACCTGATATCTTCTCTGGCAGGGTATCGTGGGAAGAATCTTTTGGCCTGCCTTATCCACCCCTGGCAGTGTTCAGCTGTGATGTCTTGACATGCAGCATCTATTGCAACTAGGAGGGACAGTTGGTCATGTGGAAGATGGTCAAAAACCTTCCATCTCCAGGCTGAGAATAATTCCTCAATAGGGTTGAGGAAAGGGAGGAAGGGGCAAGGAAATGGGACATCATCCTTGGCAATGGAATAAAATATGGGGAATATATTTGTGTTTCAATTCACAATATGAACAGCTGTCTTGGTTGAGGTTGTGTGTCAAAGAAGTTCAAGCATTTTAAATTGTTGTTAACTGTATGCATTTTGTATTAAAGCAACAAGAAATGTGTTACTTGTATAGCCTACAAAGATGGATGAACCTTGTTAAATGTATTGAAAAAACTGTCATAGCAATTGTAAAAAACTGCTTTATATGTCAAAAATAGTATTTTAAAATCAATGTGAAATTTCACATGGAGCCAATGAAGTGAAGATAAGATAGGGGTGATGTGCTCGTATCTTCTGGTTCTAGTGAGGACTCACTGCTGCATTCTGAACTAATTGAAGCTTGTTAATGCACCTAGTTGAACAATCAAACAGTAAGGTGTTGCAATATTCCAACTTTGAGGTGATAAAAGCATGAACTAGTTTTTCTGCATCGTTTAGTGACAATATATTCCTTAACTAGGCAATATGTCTGAGGTGAAAGAAAGCTATCCTGGTGATATTGTCTACATGAGCTTGCAATGAAAGACTAGAATCTATAATCACACCAAGGTCTTTTACTGTTGCACTAGATAGAACAGAAAGGCCATCGAAAGTCACAGTGTGATCTAAAATCTTGCTTCTAGCTGCATGTGATCCTATGACTAGAACTTTTGTCTTATCAGGATTAAGCAGAAGGAAGTTAATTAGCATCCAGTCTCTTATATCCTTTACGCATTGCTCAAATTTAGTAAGCTGGCTCCTCTCATCTGGTTTTGCTGAGACGTATAACTGTGTGTTATCAGCATAACAGTGAAAATTAATATCATGTTTACGGGTTATGTTGCCCAAAGGAAGCATGTAATGGGAAAAAAGCAGTGGGCCTAAAACCAAACCCTGTGGGACAGCAAACTCCACTAGAGAACATGCAGAATAATCACCATTTAAATCTACATACTGATGACGATCAGTCAAATATGAGCCAGGAGAGGGCTGTTCCCTTAATTCCTAATACATTTTCTAATCTGTGAGGGAGAATACTATGATCAATTGTGTCAAAAGTTGCACTGAGGTTGAGTAACACAAGCAGAGTTACGCAACCCTGATCAGAGGCCAATAGGAGGTCATGAGTGCTGTCTCTGTGCCTAAATCCTGACTGATACAGTTCATGTATGTTATTTCTATGTAGATATGAGCATACAGTAGCTGCTCCGCTATTATCTTTTCCAGAATCTTAGAGATAAAGGGGAGGTTTGATATCGGTCTGTACTGTAATTGGACAGCTGACCTGGGTTGAGGTCAGACTTCTTAATTATCAATTTAATAACTGCTAATTAAAAAATTTTGGAACATACCCAATGAGTGAAGAATTAATTATTTTCAACAAGGGTCCTGCTATTTCTGGCACTTTCTGTTTGAGAAAATGTGTCAGTATAGGATCTAATATACAGGTTGATGAATTTGCAGAAGAGATGAGTGAAATTAGTTCATTCTCTTCAAAGGGAGTAAAGTATTCTAGGTTCCAATCTGACATGGTTAGTTTAACATCTGCATCAATTACATTGTCTGGTTTCAAAGCCTCAATTTTATGCCTAATGTTTACAATTTTATTATTAAAAAAGTTAATGAAGTCCTCACTACTGTATGTTGTTGTTGTTGTTGTTGAGATTTCTGCAGTGGTCTTATTTGTAGTTAATTTAGCTATGGTGTTAGATAAAAAAGGATTATGTTTTTTATTTTCTATAAGAGTGGAGAGATACAATGATCTAGCTACACTAAGAGCTTTTCTATAGTTCAGGATGCTCTCCTTCCATGCTATTTGAAATACTAACAATCTCGTTTGACGCCATTTACGTTCTAATTTCCGAGCGGTCTGTTTTAAACTGTGCGTGTGATCATTATACCAGGGAGCAAGTTTCTTATCTCTAATCAATTTCCATTAAACTGGAGCTACATTACGTAAGGTATAACGAAATGTTGACTCTAAATGTTCACTCGCCTGTGTCATGGTACGCCAAGTAACGGCCACTTCTCGAGACAAGCCATGATCACAATTCCTCTCCACACTCCATTCTGCTGCTTCCGTTTTGCCGCCTCATTCATTCATGCTCGAGCACACCTGCGCCTCATCTCATTCACCACTCTACTCTATATAACTCTCCCTCTAACAGCGAACTCTTGCCGAATTATTGTGTGCTCTAGTCTGTAATCTCGTGCCTTTTTGTCAAAGTTTATATCTGTGTTTTCATGTTCTCGAACCCTTTTGCCCTCTAGGATTACGTGTTTGCTTCTTGGAATAAACTTGTCTGCTATGCTGACTGACCCCCGGCTTTGATCTTTTGCTTCCGCTTTCGACTACGGCTCTGTCTGAACCCCCCGAATCACTTCTCGTTTGGAATACAGGTGTGTGCTTTCCGAACTCAGTTGATCGTCATTACTTCTGTGTACAACCCTGACTGCCTTTCGCGGTGGCTCTCATTCATTGTGTCTAAAACTGCAAGCGCTCTGCGCCCTTTGATTTCACGCAGCCGCTCTCACTCTGCGCATTGCATGCGCTCTGAGCTCCAGATCTGCATTACCTCTGCCCACAGCCATTCCCAACCTGTTTTGCTACATATCCCTAACTGCATATTGATTAAAGTATATTTTGCTCAATTTTTCCCTTCATCTACTTACAGCACATTACTCATTAAAGACATTTAACTTTATCTGATCTGTTGTGTCTGCTTTTGGGTCCTCCAGTCTGCCCATTACAGGCACCCGCGTGACAGCCTGATCAAGTTCTGTGGAGTCAGATGGTGATCCAATCTAAGTTGGTAACTATGGGAGATTACTGATAAAGCTGTGTGGTATTTGATGTGAATGTACATTTAATATGGAAGCCCGGTGCTGTGCGTACATTATTACTATGACACACTTTAATTAAGACAAGATAATGATCTGAGATAACTTCAGACAGTGGAATTGTGAATAAATTTCTTATACTTAATCCGAAGAATAATATTAAATCTAAAGTGTGACCTGCTTTATGAGTGGGTCCTACTTCACATTGATTTACTCCTACTGAGTCCAGTATGGACATAAATGCTGTTCTCAGAGAGTCTCCTGGATTCTCAAAATGAACATTAAAATCTCCAGCAATTAACGCTTTCTCTAAAGAAATGACTAGGTTTGAGAGGAAATCTGGAAATTCACAGAGAAATTCAGAGTACGGCCCTGGGGGTCTGTAAATGATAATTAGCGGGATCGACTGAGCAGACTTAATATTTGTAGCTACACTTATGTTACTATAGAGAACTTCAAATGCATTAAATTTGAGTCTGTGTTTTTGTACAATAGCCAGATTATTATTGTAAATAACTGCGACGCCTCCTCCTCTACCAGTTAGCCGAGGCTGGTGTATGTAGCTGTATCCAGGAGGACTAGCTTCATTTAAAGTTACATACTCATCCTGTTTAATCCAGGTTTCTGTTAAACATAATATATCAAACTCCTGATCTGTGATAATTTCATTAACAATAACTGCCTTAGATGTGAGATCTGATATTCAACAGTCCCAGCTTCAGATCAGAGGTGTCGGCTGCACATTCAGTGTGATCTGAGTTTGTGGTATCTATGTTAATTAAATTACTAAAACAGACCTTTTGAGTCTTTCTAAATTTATGTTTAGCTCGAGGAACAGACACAGTCTCAATATAATGAACCCTGAGTGACGACTCTATGCAGCTGGCAGATGGTTGGTTTAGCCTGTTTGTCTTCTCCCTGGATTGTCACCGATTAACTAGGCCTCTTCTGAGACTATGTGCTATACTACAAGAAATGAGAGAAGCACCTTCCTGAGTGGGATGGACACCGTCCCGCCCTAACAGGCCAGTTTTGCCCTCAAAGGTCTTCCAGTTGTCTATAAAGCCCACATTATTTTCCAAGCACCACCGGGACATCCAGCGGTTCAGCGACCATAACCTGCTGTAAGCTATGTCGCCACGTCTCATTGGGATGGGGCCAGAGCAAACTACTTCTTCGGACATCACTTTCGCTAGTTTAAACACTTCTGTAAAGTTACTCTTGCTATCCTCTGACTGACGAAGGCATATCTCATTATCTCCAGCATGTACACCTATCTTAGAGAACCTATGCTGTCCTAGAGACTGCTATGTCCGGTGCTCTGGCTCCCGGTGCTTTTTGCAGGACACTTTTTAGTAGAGATTTTGTGCCAACAGGTTACATGACCTGTAAGTGAGAATAAATAAATTAATAATTCTAAAAACAGTTACTTATAAATATACAGTGAAAAAAAAATAATTAAAAAAAGGTTGTGCCCTCTGCAGAACATGTAGCCACACATTGTAAAATAGATTATGAGGGAAAAGGTCACATGACCTGGAAGTTATTGAAGTATAGTTTCTACATTCATTGCTGCTTAAACATACATGTGAAATAGAATCTGGGTACTCAGTTTGTTGCACCAAAAATGTGTGAATTGTCAGGCTTTTTAAAAACCTATAATACAAATTTCTGAACACAAAAGATGTGGCCAGTATATGGATATCAGAAGGCATTTTGAAGATGATTTTTTCATAACATAAGAAATTTCTGGAAAGAATAAAATTTCATACAAATAATTCAAGTATTCTTGTTAACAGAAAAGCACAGATTACATAATTACATTCTAATGATACAGCATTTAACAATACATGATGTCTGCTGTAAGAACGCAATACAGAGTTTCCCCATAAACACTTAAACACAGCAGAAAGCCATCTGTACACAGATTGTAAAACAACAACTCTTAATTTGTAAATAGCTAATTGAGGCATAAAAAAGTAGGGAGCCTACAAAGTGAGTGAGGAGCAAGAACAGACTGAGGCGCATGCCCCTCCACAGGTGCATGTAGTGACTCCATAACTTGTGATAATTTTCACCAGTTTGTGGAAAAAGTACACAATAAAAAAACGCTGGGTTGCCTCTGTTGGGTCATTTTTCTGGGTTATTTACAGGGAAATGGGTACTTTTTGTTTAACCCAGGGGTTGGAGTTTGCTAGTGACAGCTAACATCACAGACAAGACAGCCCCTCCCCCGAAGTTCACCAATGTATTCAGTGGCTGTGTCAACTTTTCATCTTTTTTTGGTGGGGGGCTGCTGATGAGGGTGCTTCCTCCTCACATATTTAAGAAGCAATGTAAACATTGAATTCAATGTCTGTATACACACTTTCACTCACTTATGACTGAATTTGTTCATGGTATGTAACATGTATTACTGTTACCGTGTTAACGTTACACTCAAACTTTCAGCCTGGTCTGTGCTATAGCATGCTAGTTTATTTGACAATGGCTGCTAGCAGACCAAACCAAAGAACCCCACCTGTGTATGAAAGAAACTGCAAAAATGTCTGAGCTTTTTAGCTTTCTTTGTAGAATGCTTGCAGGGTGTATGAAGATGATGAAGTGATAAATGAAAGCTAAACTGTTAACTGTAGTGCCAGCATGATGCTAGCATTTAGCTAGGTTGCTAGTGTTAGCAACCACATTAACATTAGAACTTAATTAATCTCAGTGCTTAAGACAATAAAAATCTGAGGTGTTCAAAACACTAATCTTCTTACAAATGCACACACTAGCCAACCCTCTCGATTTTTCCATAAACTTTTACTTTCTTTAATTTCTTTCTTTCTAAGTTTGGAACCGACACCGTGGAATATCTCCAGCAGGCTGAAGTGTTGACGCCGAAGCCCTACATCCTGATGTTGGGAGATGATGACCAGCACTGCTCTCAGGCATTAGGGCTTCTCAGTAATAGTATCGTAATGATGTCGCTGTTGTTTTGTATTATTTTATCTTGTGTTTTTGAAAAATAAATATTTTTTCTATGATTTGTAAATTTAATTGCGTGTTGTTTATTGCATATATGTATGGTTTGTGTCAAAAGTTAGTTTTTTTGTAATAGACCAGTATATCAAAGTAATTTAACTGTTTAAACTGTTTTACCCATAGACATGTAAAACATAAAAATAATAATAACCTATTTGTGAGGTAGAATTAAAACAACATTATAGTTAAATATGACCCAGCATTTGGATTGAATATTTTACCCATCTTGCTGGGTTAAATAAATATCCCATGCTGCTAGGTTAAATTAACCCAGCATGTAGTCGGTCCAATATTTACCCAGCAGCTGTATTTTTAAAGGTGTATACACTGACCTAAAGGATTATTAGGAACATCATACTAATACGGTGTTTGACCCCCTTCGCCTTCAGAACTGCCTTAATTCTACGTGGCATTGATTCAACAAGGTGCTGAAAGCATTCTTTAGAAACGTTGGCCCACATTGATAGGAGAGCATCTTGCAGTTGATGGAGATTTGTGGGATGCACATCCAGGGCACGAAGCTCCCGTTCCACTACATCCCAAAAATGCTCTATTAGCTTGAGATCTGGTGACTGTGGGGGCCATTTTAGTACAGTGACCTCATTGTCATGTTCAAGAAACCAATTTGAAATGATTCGAGCTTTGTGACATGGTGCATTATCCTGCTGGAAGTAGCCATCAGAGGATGGGTACATGGGGGTCATAAAGGGATGGACATCAGAAACAATGCTCAGGTAGGCCGTGGCATTTAAACAATGCCCAATTGGCACTAAAGGGCCTAAAGTGTGCCAAGAAAAACTCCCCCACACCATTACACCACCAGCACCAGCAGTCTGCACAATGGTAACAAGGCATGATGGATCCATGTTCTCATTCTGTTTACGCCAAATTCTGACTCTACCATTTGAATGTCTCAACAGAAATCGATACTCATCAGACCAGACAACATTTTTCCAGTCTTCAACTTCAGTTCCTCAACGGGATTTTGAAATAAACACTGACTTTGAAAAAATGACATTTTGGAATAAAAACAGCTGGAATTAAATAAAATGCCTCTTCAATAATCTCTGTTATTGGGAAAAATAATGACCATGAAATATTATTTCATAATAAGTACATTTATATAGCAGAGAGCAATATATTTCACAATTTTTTTCAAAATGTGTTCCATTATTTCACAATATCATTCTCATATTACATATCTGTTATCTGAATAAATCTGTCTTATTTATTCTTAGAGTTATTTATTTCGTCATGTCCTATTTATTTATTTAATTTTTAACACTTTGGAGTTCCATAAGTGGGGGTCTTGCAGTAAGTGCTTTTTAAATAAGCGCTGCATGTGTGTGAGTGTCCGCTAGGGGGAGCCAGCTGAATGCATTTCAAGCAATCATGCTACCGTTTGATCTGATTACTAAATTAAGTAATAATTATTTCATGCATAATTAGATATTTAAGTATTGAATAATAAAATTAATAATTAATAAAGTAATGGACAGATTAATGAATGGATGATGAATTGTATACAGATGAACTGATACAAGGTTGAGAGCATATTAAATAAATAAATAATCCAAATAGTTTTACATTTAGTTACCTCATTGCACAGTTACAGGGCTGAAATGTAGCCATATTTTTTAAACACATTTTGTTTTAAATGTTTGTTTTCTGATTTTTGCATCAAAAGCATTTCACAGTAAGATGACAAGCTGTGTGATTTGCTGTGTAAAACTCTTATCCTTAATACTCTTAACCTACTCTCGACTAATAAATGACCGGTTTATTGTTTACATTTCACACATTTCAGACAGGTTTTATAAGGAATATTGTATTTTGATTTAAACTCTGCCATGTGTGTCACAAAATTTAAAAAAAATGAAAAAAGAAAAAAGAGAGAGAGATGAAGCACACCTTGTCTGACAAACCTCTTGGCTTTATACAGAAGAGGGTCAGAAACGCTTGGCATTATGGGTAGGAAGTGTGTGTATTATGATTGACAGGTGTGAGTGGTCAGGTACGGCTTACCCTGAGGAAAGAGCTGTCAAAGAGATTAACAAGTGAAGGAGCAAGAAGGTAATAGAGATGGACACTGTGTAATAGTGAACACACACACACACACACACACACACACACACACAACACACACAAACAGTATCTATGACTGAAGTTAGCACCTAACTAGTGTTTTATATTGAGTGTGTTATTGTTTTACAGCAGTGTCTCTAACCGTGAAGAGAAAACACAGCACCTCTCACCCACACCAGCATGAGATCTGACTCCAGCATGTGTTCAGGAAGGAGATGGAACTGAACACGTGCTTCGAGCAGATCCACACAGAAAATCAATACACTTGAACAGCAAGAGCCTTCAGATTTTACTCACCGTGATTTTCTTTTCTTTTCCTATTCTATCACGGACAGAATCTTAACAGGAATGTAAAAGAATATTTAACACAGATACGATCACTGGTTATATAAAAGCTAGTCTACATTATACATAGTCTATAGAAAAGACCAATTCATTGATTCATAAAGTCCCAGGATGCCACCCTTGTTCTTGGAGATCATCCTGTCCTGCTTTCACACATCTGATTCAGACATGGAGGACCGATATTCATCTGATTAGTGATGAGATCATGTGAGCTAGAATGAGTCAGTTCCTAGAGTCGATCCTTTTAAGAAAAACACTTTGGCAGAAAGACATCTGAACTGTTTATAAGAGTGACTCCGTGTGACTCTCCGCTGTGTGAAGCCTGTACTATAAACCAGGAGGCCATTAAGTGTGTTAGGACAGACGATAAGAATAAACAGGCTCATTACAGAACAAAGGACAAAGAAGATTAATTAACATGCACTGGTTTAAAAATAGCATTGATGAGTCATTTGGGAATTTTATTGTTTAACCAATATTAAGTAAAATAAGTTTAGTGATTCATTAGAGGCGTATTTCTCATCACTACCATTAAAATGCGCACGATCCATCAATATAAGCAGATCTGTGACGTATCTGAGGGAAATCTCACTTTAAATGTGTGCTTATAATGACCAGAAGCTCCACTGAGGACAGTGTCTCAACTCATCTCCTCCATCATTAGCCAGTAAAGTCACTCATGGCCTGATATGGTCGTATTTCCTTTCACAAATGTGATTGGGAGCAAGAAAGCTGTTATCAAGTGGAGGATATGCAGGTGAATCAAAAAGCACTTAGAAAACCTACGGCGCGAACGTGACACTTATGCAGCCTTTTTACAGACTCTGCGACTCACCTCGTCTGAAAAGGAAATGCGTGATGATGATGATGATGATGATGATGATGATGATGATGATGATGATGATGATGTTTCCACTGCCACTAAAATGCTACGTGATAGACTGCAATAAAATTAAAAATGATAAAACACTACTTATGCCGCCTCTTAGTCAGTAAGACAGGAATATTAGCAGCCTGAAACCTTTCGTCTGTCGATGCAGTGATGCGAAATCACATCTCACAGTCCTGTATATTTAATATCACAAGCTTTTCTGATGACAGTCAGTGTTCTCGACAGTTTCAGATTGGATTTTGGTGCTTAGACAAGCCACCTTGGCAATATTTGCTCAAAAAAGCTGTTTATGATGAAACTGGAATCAAATTGATCTGATTTTATATGATTAGGGGAAAAAACGTTTTATCTGTTATGCAATAAACTGCTCTCATGGGAAAAGTCTTGAAACCATTTTGGTGATTTTTTTTCTTCTTTTTTATGTGAGTGCACAGTATATTTAATTGTGATGTAGGAATTCTAAAGAGTAAAAAATAACAATAATAAGTAATTATATTTAAATGTCATTAACAATTTTTCTTCTCCAAACGAGCCATCCCACTCTTCAGGCTGAAAAAGGAGTCGTTTTAAAAACCTGTAAAAAAAAAAAAGAAAGAAAGAAAGAAAGAAAAAATTCCCCTAGCTCTTTAGCTAATGTCTGGTCTGATAAATAGCTAAATAATTGACATAAATGCACACAATGAGGTGTAACAAAGGATCCAACCAGAATCAGATGCTCCATCAATCCATATTCCGTTTATCAGCTTTTCTATGTGTTGCTTTTTTAGCTTGGTTAAATTCCCTGAAGCACTATGTTAATCCCTTTATTTTTATTTTTAGTCATGTTTTACATTTTTATTTCAGATTTTATACAAAATGAGTCATAACCAGGGTACAATGTGGTATTAAGCAAAAAGTCTGACATCAATGAATCAGCCATCAACAATTTTAAAAAGTCATTATACACTCCTAACCCACATACAGCTATCAGCCATTACATTATGACCACTTTCAGATGAAACGAGCAACATTGATACAAACTGGTAACAGGATTGTCTGCATCCAAAGTTCACCCATGAGCGAATACCAGCCCAACCTGTCTGATCCCACAAAAAAAAAAAACACAATACAACACAAATCAGAGGGAAAGAAACACTACTGACCCAGATAGAAAGGCACCAGAACATCCAGTGCACCACAGCCGGCCACACACTGGGCCCAGCAGGAGAGGAGCAAGAGACCAAAAACACCAAACCAGCCTTCAAACTTCTCAGTTCCCAATTTGATCAAGCCCAACGGGATGCGCCGGACAAACAAGTCCAGTTCATGGAGGTTCGACCCCAGAACAACGCAAGGGAACCACTGCCACTGTCCTGGTTCAGACATCACAGCACATACCAGAGGTCTTGTGGAATCATGCTGCAAGGATCCAGAGACACCTAGATCGTTTTAATGTTAATGGTTTTAATGTCATGGCTGCTCAGTGTAAATGTAGTGAAGTTTAAACTTTGGTGTCGAGTCTCCATTTGTTTATAATATTTTTTACGAAATGAAAGAACAAAGATTTATTTACTACATTTCATTAATTTTTATTTTGCCTTCTATTAGGTAAGTTGAACTGACCAGCAAGCACTAGAGAAGAAAAGGTCATGCCCTCTGCCCTTTACACCCTTCACCACACTTGTGAGGAAGAAGGTTCATCTTAGCAGAGTTAATTACACACCCAGTGGAGAGTGAGATTATGATAAAGTGCTAATTCGGAGGCGATGGAGGATTTGAGGCTCAGATTTAAAATCTTTTATTCAACTTCTTGCATGCACACGCAGACCTGTAGTGTGCGGAGGACCAGTCTACTGAACCGCAGAAATGCAGAGACACAGAGAACTTCCAGGCTGAGCTGCTCATCAAGAAAATGCTATTTATTTATTTATTTATTTATCTGGTAAATTTGAGCATAATGAATTTTACTTCAGTCACTATTTTTGTGCCTTTTCTTTTGGTTTAGGAGAACAGCGGATACTCTTTCAGACTCTTTTTTATTTGTATATTTGTTTGTCTGTTGGTAAAAAATGAAGGACTCTCCCGTTCTCTATTTCTTAAAATCTCTATTTCTTAGTTTGCTTGTTTGAAACAGAAACAGCATTTTGTGTGTGTGTGTGTGTGTGTGTGTGTGTGTGTGTGTGTGTGTGTGTGTGTGTGTGTGTGTGTGTGTGCGTGTGCGTGAGTGTGTGTGTGTTTGTTTGTTTGTTTGTTTGTTTGTTTGTTTGTTTGTTTTCAAGGAATGAAAAATTCTATTTCAACCTTATTTCAAGAACCTTGGTTTCTTGCTTGTTTACTTGCACAGATTATTATGTTTCACTTTTCACGTTTTCACTATTCAGTATAGTGAGAAAAAAAAAAGAAAGAAAAGAAACTTTGCCATATTTTGTAATGATAATGATGATGATGATGGTGATGATGATGATGATGATGAGGATGATGATGAATTAACCAGTCCCCTTCACACTGCTCCTACAGACTGACCACATGTAGAACGAAAAGTGAGGAAATGTGATACAGTGTAGGGAGTCTGTTCTGATTATAAAGTGTAGACACACATGAGAAGAATAGATGGTGAAATCAATTACAGTGGTATTATTGTGTAAAGAGTATAGGAGATTATTGCCATGAAATGTGTGTGTGAGTAAGGGAGAGGGAAAGAGCAAGTGAAAAAGAGACTTCTGCTCTCTGAACGAATGGTTCACGGCATAAACAACACCTAAATCAGATTACAATTTTTAATTTTCTAAAGGATGACAATTTCTACTATTTAAAAAAACATTTGTGGAACATTCAAGAGACAATACACAATTAGTTAAGAGCATCTAACCAATCAGAATCCAGCAGCAGTGTGCCGCACTCACTGGCTGCAACTCATTAGTGAATGAAGCTTATGAGGAAGGCTGGTCCACACCGATGATTAGGATCAGAAATCGGAAAGGTTTGTTGTGTTTGGCTTGGCTTCCATGACGACCACACACACATACACAATTGTGCTACAGTAGCCATCAATTCCTCCTTGTGATCAGAGTGGACATATGCAAGTCTTCCTGAAAAACTCCCTGTCAGAACGATGTTCTTTTATCCGTTCAGGTCGACACTGAGACGCGGGGCTGTAGATTGCTTTGGGGGAATTTGCACACTGTTGAACATGAGCAGGGTCTGAAAAACAAGAGGAAATGTTTCATACATTACAATAATACTGAATGTTGGTTGTTAAGTTTAAGTTTGACTCTATTTAATGGTTTGATTTTGATCCCAATT
The DNA here is from genome assembly GCA_011419295.1 of Clarias macrocephalus. NCBI lineage: Eukaryota > Metazoa > Chordata > Actinopteri > Siluriformes > Clariidae > Clarias > Clarias macrocephalus. Next base: position 156,498 of record JAAGKR010000634.1, on the reverse strand, counting down.
TGGAGACTCAGTATACTATGGCAGCATTTCTAGTCAGGTTGTGTAGTTTGTAGCATTTGTAGAACTGGGTCTGGATCTGAACATGACCCATAAGAGAATAAACAATTCTGCCTCCTGGGCTTCTGGTTTTCCTACTTGAAATGCCCATGAACCCCTAGTTAAAATACAAGAAGTGTTCAAGTCAACCCGGTACTGTCATTTCATCGGCAGAAAAATGAAGACGTGAAAGAGTTTGACTTTAAGCGCAGTAAGGTGATGAGACTCATTTGAAACAGAAGAGACACATCTCAGCCTACTCTTATGTCAAGTAATGGAGTTCAACATACCATGAGAAAACACACAAAATCAGCGTCTATAGAAGAACACAACAGTTTGTGGCTGAAACCAACAAATTTGGTCAAAATGTTTGTTTGTGTGTCTTAATGCAATTAATTAGATAACAAGCCCTCAGCAGGTTTATTAGATGATGTAAGCTATAACATTTTAGATGTAGTTTGGTTAAGAAAAATTTAAGGCTAAGCAGCAAAACAGTTAATAAAACCTGAAACAGGACCAAAAGCTACAGTAGAAGAATTCAGTCGAATCCTTTCATCCATCATTCTACTGTACATTACAGCAAGTTTCTTAACCTCATTGCCCCTTCATCTGGCAATCGTGTGAGTCACTCAGGGGTAGTGTGTAATCTCTGTGACCTGATAATGAGCATCGGTAGATATACGGTTGCAGACACACAGTCTGTGGCGGTCTAGCTGTGCTGAATTCGGATGTATGTGCTCAGCTCCATCCAGGAGGTCTAACCTCGTTTCATGTGCTGCGCTCGCCACAGTTTCCCTATCCACTTTATGACTCCTTCAGTCTAGCCCATGCTAAAAGCAGCTGATTCAATTTCAGACTCGCATTTTATTAAGTTTAGCTAACGAGGGCCGTTCAGGGCTATTTCAGTACACACTAGGTGGAGAGTTAAGGGTGGGAAATTTCTCCGACCGAGCAAACTGGACATGTTTTAAAGCTTGGAAAAAGACAGAAAAGCAAGAATTCGACACCACCAATGTTAAAAGAGATGCTTCCACCGCCAACATGTCTAGTCTTCCTTGTTATTGATTTGTATGCCAGAAATAGCTGTAAAACATGCTTTAGACAGAAAACAAGCCTTGCTGTGACCGCGATGCTGTTTGGAGCAATTCAAAAAATCGAATCATTTTCTGGCTAAACTAACAATTCCATATAAATCCTACAATCGTGGTTTCTAGAGAAATCAGGCCAGTGAGAGTGTTGGACAGACAGACAACAGTGAAACATGCTGCCTACACTACCTAGTGAGGGAGGCAGGACAATACAAATTGAGCGTCAGCGCTTTCTTGAATTTTTTATATCGTACCATTTATCTTGAATATTCAAATTTCAAATGTAATTATTTCAGTATTTACCCATAATTAATGCATTATTAATACATTTAAAAATTACTGAAGGTACACAATTAGACTGAGACTCAGACTATATGTATCTTTGTAGAGAAAAAATCTAAAGGTACTAAAGATACTGAACTGTACTGTACTGTACTTATGATACAGTATCATAAGGGTGATAAGTAAAGCTAAACTGTATTGAACTTTGTAAGAGGTAATACTGTATAAATTAATAAGACAATAATAGTGTTGATTTTACATTCCTGCCCCAGTTTGTTTATTTATTTATTTATTTATTTATTTATTTATTTATTTATTATTTTGTGCAGTTGTGTAAATGAAGGCAGGGTGTTCTATAATTCTCTATGAATGTAACACACTACTGAGTGTATTAATTCCAGCCTACAGTAACGTCTCTCAGTGTGTTAGAGCAACGCTGAAAGATCTTCCCTCAGCACTCAGATAGAACTGAATCACCATTGATGGTGTGAACACACTCGAGAACGTTAATGCTGATGTTAATGCTGCAAACATCCTGATGCAAATCTCCAGGCGTGAGAGCTCGTGAGGAGTCCATTAACTCGCGCGCACGCTCGGGTTTGATACGAGCATCTACTTTACCTTAATCTCATCCGGTTGTGGCCTTCCCGCTCGCGCGCGCGTGAGTGCGTGTATGCATGCGTGCACGTGTGTGTGTGTGTGTGTGTGTGCGCGCGCGCGCGCGCGCGTGAGAGGGATGGGCGTGAGAGAGAGAGAGAGAGAGAGAAAGAGGCGCGTTCTGTGCGGTTCACTTAACCCGGGTGTTCTCCACCTCGCGCACTCCAAGCCGCAGCAGCATGTCTCTCACTCCCCGCGCGCGCTGCACCTGAGCCTCACTCACTCACTCACTCACCTGTTGTCCCGGCTGCACAACTTCTCTCAAACTTCCGGAGCTTTTCAGAGTTCTTTCCCCCCCTTTTTTTTCTCTTTTACCCCAGAGACATGCTTCATCACGAGTTGGCGGGGAGCGCGAGCCTCGGTCCCGGTCCGGTCCCGGTGATCCTGAAGACGGAGTCGCGCGACAGTTGGGGTAAAAAGGGCGACTTTCTGCTCTCGGTGATCGGCTTTGCTGTGGATCTGGGCAACGTCTGGCGATTTCCTTACATCTGCTACCAAAACGGCGGTGGTAAAGAGTTCACTTTATTTTCATATCCTTTTGTTCATTACACGGAACACTGAATATTTTCATTTTCATTCAGAAAGAGAGCAGACAGATGATTTTTTAAAAATTATTATTGTTTGTCTAAGTAATCAAAAGAAAACTATTTTACTTAACTATTCATAAACTTAAAATACTGTTAATAACAAATCAAATTCTTAAATAATTATAGTTTTCTTCTGGTTCATTAGAAATGCATAAACTTTACCAAATAAAAACATTCTGCTCTCTCTCTCTCTCTCTTTCTAAATTAAAAAAGGAATTAATCAGCACATTCAGTGTCAATAATTAAATGATACAATAAGTTAAGTCAAAGTATAAATATTAATATTAATTATGAATCCGATCTTTAACATTATCACCAGGCTTCAGTCGCTGCTCCTACAATCGATTTCTTTTCTTTATTCATGGTAATATTTAACTAAGAAAGAAAGGAGGAAAGGAGGGCGTTATTGTCTCTGTCCATGGTTCTGAATGTGGCTTGTTTTTGAGGGCAAAAACGATCTGAATGTAGTTTTATATTTTTTCAGTTACAATATTGCGTGCTTGTATGAAACAATATCCTGTTAAAATAACAATGATGTTAATATAAATAATAATGAAATTAGAATAATAATAAATGGAAGATTAAACTATGAAATTTAGAACATTTTAATTTAATATGAAATTAAGTAATCCTATGTACAGTGTGCATTTTTTATTCATAACATTAAGGTCAAGAAAAATAAAATAAAGCAATACTCAAATGACAAATCAATACTTTTTTATTTGGACATGAATAATAATAATAATAATAATAATAATAATAATAATAATAATAATAATAACTATTATTATTATAATAATTATTATTATTAGTAATAATAATTATAATGTTTATGTTGTAATCAATTGTAATTTTATAATTGTGTACAATTCTAACACATTCATCATAGCTAAACATAAAGTATGTCAGCTAAACAATTATAATTATTGTAATTTTATAATTTTATAATTTATATATATATATTTCTATATATTTCTATATATACTTCATACCATGGTTCAGCAAAGATAATGTTGAGCTCCATCTTTCTCACCTTCTGAAAAAAAAAAGAGAGAATGAGGTCATAATGATGTGGTTCTCAACCACGTTAGCAATTTTAACTAATAGACTTTATGGTATGCTTTAATCTCTATTCACCAATTTCCCTCTCAGCATAGAAAGCATTGAATGAATCTCAATTGAATGAATTTGAAACACCTCTCAGAATTGGATGAGAGATTTTGGATACCCTGTAAACGGTAATGTCTTCCAGCTAGTATAGACCATAGCATTGGTAAATCCAGAGCATGCAACATTGATGCTGTTGATGCTGATGCATCTTGGGGTATTGGATCTGCCTTAATTAACATGAACCTGTCTTTTGTTCACTTTTATTCCACTTCTGCAGTGCCCTCAGGGGTTGTTACATCATATATTTCCCCAAGATCATTCTTAACTGATTGCCATCAGGACTTTGGAATTATGTTGGATCACTGAATTAGCATGACACCTGAAAGATTGCAGATGTCTAGTGGTTTGACAGCATATTGATATCGACAGTTCCTTGTGTTTGCTTGCAGGTGAGGAGCTTGGGTCCCAGCTCCACCTGTGAATTAGCCACAGCTGATAAAGCTGGCACAGGTTCAGTCTAATAGCATACTGATGTAAGCTTGATGGTGCATGGACCCTAGCTTGCGCTAGGAGACTCAAGCATGTTATGTGAGACTCATCTTTTCTCTATAGCTTCAGATTTTAAACCATTTTTTAAATAATGTAGTAACCCTCTGAACCTTCAGCTAAATTAAGTTAGAAAAGGAAAGAAACCCATGTAGGCCTTGTGGAATTTGCAAACCTCAGTCACCACAACAGCGAACTGAAGATCCAATTTGCACATGTTCTTCAAATTTAATTAAAACATTTAATTGTCACATACACAACTATACACAGTATGATATGCAGTAAAATGCTTAATCACCAACACCATCCAAAGCAGATGATTATAGACCTGACCACTGATCAATCCACTTTAGGGTGGTAGATTGTACATATAGATGTGCACCATTCAGCCATATGTTGGTTTAAACTTAAAGGGGTGTGTAAGTAGGAGGATACCCATACAGTATATATTTATGTCCACTGAAATGGCACAACCTATCGAGTCAAGCATTACCAAGATGTTTTCCATTGCAGTGAGTTGAATATTATAGAAGTTCTGCAGTATTTTAAGGGTACAATAGGTGCTGATCAGTCCCAGACCAGCATGACATTGGTTTACCTCATAGGGCTGTTTCAAAGGTGTGTTCACGATCACAAGAATCTTGGATGTAAAGGAGGTCTCACAAGAGGTAAGACCTCCTTTACATCTATGATCATGTTAATATTATGGAAGAGTGCACTGAATGAGCAAGTGCTTGAAGAAGTGCTTGAATAAGAGCTCCCCTCTACCATGACTGTGCATGTTGATTACTCCACTGCCTTACCTCAATGTTAAAATGAACCATAATACAGTTTTACACAGTATTACAGTAATAATGTACAGTCTGTGAATGGTCCACCAGGCATAATGTACACCCTGACAGTAATTCCCTTTTGTCTGATTTTAGGAGCGTTTCTCATCCCGTACACCCTCATGGCTATATTTGGAGGTGTACCACTCTTCTACATGGAGCTGGCTCTGGGTCAGTTCCACCGCACAGGTGCCATCTCTATATGGAAACACATTTGCCCAATTTTTAAAGGTAATACACACTTCCATTTTCTATACCTGAACCTAAGTCAGGCTGGAAGAACAAATGCTTTTCTTTGGGTTTTCTCAGGTATTGGTTTTGCCATCTGCATCATCGCACTGTACGTCTCGTTCTACTACAACACCATCATCGCCTGGGCGTTGTTCTACTTCTACTCCTCGTTCAGCAGCACTCTGCCGTGGACGAACTGCGACAATGCATGGAACACAGAAAACTGCACCAACTACTTTGGCAAGGACAATGTGACATGGACAAACTACTCACGTTCACCGGCCGAGGAGTTTTTCACGTAAGTGCATGTAAGTGGCAAAGAATGAGATGACACGCAAGATTCTGAGTCAGCTGAAGCTTTATTTCTCTTTTTTTTATTAATCAGAATATTAGAATTCAATAAGACAAAAACAAGCAACAAGATTCGAGATTTTTTCAAGATTCAAGATTCAAAGAACTTTATTAATCCCAGAGGGAAATTGCTTTGTCTTGGTCATAAAGTTGCATTGACTTAATTTACCGGGAAGAAAGGAAAAAATTAGATTCAAGAAATAAAAATTAAAAGAAAAATACAATAAATAGAAGTAAGTATAGCATTAAATATATCACACAAAGTTACATAGTGCAAGGGGGATAATTCCTAATGGAGCACGAAATGCTCAGAATTAATAAAAATTTATTTTATACAGATGTTACCTGTAATCCCAACACCAAATATATAGGTGTGTTTATTTCTGCTAAATGAAGACTATATTAACAAAAGAACCAGGTTTATGAGAACAGTTACAGTAGGTTGGTGAATTTGAGTTGTTTCCACCTTTGATTATTTTATAAACATGCCATAAATTGTTCTATTCCTGTAATAAGACAATTATTGAACTGTTTTTTTTTTTTATTAAAGGTTGACACACCGTACTTGTGTCATGTTGTTATGAAATGTCCAGTTACATTGTAGCAGCCAGATATAAACAGAGAGGTGTAATGGAGGAGTGAATAAAGGTGTAGATGTTGGGAGTGAGTGCTGCTTCTGTGTGAGAGCAGGAGGAACGTGTTGGAGCTACACGAGGCAGATGGTTTGGAGGACATCGGAGAGATCCGCTGGCAGCTGATGCTCTGCCTCTTCCTCATCTTCACTATCGTCTATTTCAGCCTGTGGAAAGGAGTCAAAACTTCAGGCAAAGTAAGCACACACTTACACACATCACACTCACACCTGCACCATATAGTAAACGATTTATGAATTAGAAATATGCCATCTCTCTCTCTCTCTCTCGCTCTCTCTCTCTCTCTCACTCGTTCTCTCTCAGGTGGTTTGGATCACAGCCACTCTTCCCTACGTGGTGTTGTTTATTTTGTTGATTCGAGGTGCAACATTACCTGGAGCCTGGAGGGGTGTCGTCTTCTACCTGCAGCCTAAATGGGAGAAACTTAAAGATACAAGTGTGAGTCTCTCTCTCTCTCTCTCTCTCTGTCTCTCTCTCTGTCTCTCTCTCTCTGTCTCTCTCTCTCTGTCTCTCTCCTTCACTCCCATTGACCGATTAGAAACACTATAAAACCTGTACTGTTGAAGTCAGCTCAGTACGATGAATTTACAGATAAGGTCACAGTCTGGTTTTAAAGACTGCTGTTTGTTTTCTGCTGTAGGAAATGCAGATGAGGTGTGTGAATGAAGCGCGCCACTAATCAGATGCGTATTCGGGTCTCACCAGTTTTCGTTTATAAAAGGCTCTCATACACTTAGATTCATCCCACACTGACAGACATATACTTTTGTCAGAAGATCCATTGTCAGTTTTTTTATTATGATTTTCCCTAAAAATATATAATATATAGAGAGATTTTAAAGCACAAGACAAATGCAGTATTAGTCATACCTGGACTTTTCTTGGTGCAGAATAACACAGCACACTTATGAGAGCAAAAACTAGCTTAAAACCCTGTTACACTGATGCACTGTAAATTCCAATCGATTTTATGCCTTCATTCATTGGAAATTTCATGACTTGAACACCCCCTGTAAAACAGATTTTTTAAAAGCTTGGCATCCTAAATATAAATAAATAATTAATTATTTGTCGCATGTAACTTACACCATAGTAAAATGAGTTTTTCGCATATCCCAGTTAGGAGGCTGGTGTCAGGACGCAGGGTCAGTCATGATACAGCGCCCCCTAGAGCAGATAGGTTTAAGGGCCGTGCTCAGGGGCTCAACAGTGGCAACTTGGTGATGCTGGGGCTCGAACCTCCGACCTTCCAATCAATAGTCTGGTAACCCACAGCAACCCAATTTGTATTATACAGCAGTTAGTTTTAGCAGAGGAATATGATTGGACGAGAACCATTAGACTGATAATGCTGATAATGGAGAGTAACAGCACTGGGTCGTTTAACTATATGTGTCACGCCACATTAAAGATGATCTAACAATCATTAATTACACTAACTGTGGGTCGCAGCATGGGCGAGAGTAGGTCTGTACAGTCCGCAGTACTGAGGAGAGAGCAGCTGCCTGCCAAAACCCACATTCACAACCAGTCACAGAAGCACATTCAGCAACAACATTTTTAAACCAAAAAACAAGCCAAAAAACTTCATAGCTCCAAAGCTAAGTAGCATCTAAAACAAGGCTGAATTTAAATCTCTTTACCCCCTGATCAAAGGCACTACTTGGTGTGGAATAAGGAATTGTGTGCTCTAGCTCCTCATTTTACACTCTTTGGGATTCGATCCAGCTGATACTCTAAAGCAAAATAAGTGGAAATATAAAAAGAATTACAAGATTTACAGGACTGAACACCACCGCCATGGTTTATTCTCCTGACTTATTTTCACCCCTGCTAATTATACAAATAGTTAGTTACTAACTGTCGGTCGCGGTTAGTTAGTTTTGCCAGTTGCGAAAGGATATGTGTTGGTAAAGCAAAATAACCGGTTAAATGAACAAACAAATCATAATAAACTGCTGTATAAAAGCAATATCACACTCGAAGTTGTGCTGTTGTGCTAAATATCGGCACGTCTGTGCCCTCGTGCCTACGACCACATATATTTTAAAATATATATATATATATATTTTTATTTTTTTTTGATTAAATAAATATAGTTGTTTTCCCCCTAACAGCAAACATATTACTTACACATCCAATTATTGCCGTATTGTTTATGATGAAACAGTGTGTATGTCTCACTATTGACTTCTGAGTGTACAGTTGTTGATGTTGACAGCATTGCATTGGACCTCTAGTCTGTTTGGCATTAACCTTCGGCACACACTTAGCTTGTAGCATTATATTAAGTGTGTGATGTTCCACCACAAGAATCGTAACTATAAACAGATCAAAATTCAGAATTCAGAGAAACCAAAGAACACAGAACTGATAATACTCAGGTGTGGAAACACAAAGTAATTAACCATATCTGTGTGTGTGTGTGTGTGTGTGTGCGTGTGCGTGTGCGTGCGTGTGTGTGTTGCAGGTTTGGGTGGACGCAGCGGCTCAGATCTTCTTCTCCCTCGGACCGGGGTTTGGTGTTCTGCTCGCTTTATCCAGCTACAACCCGTTTAACAACAACTGCTACAGGTACTGAGAACTTCCTCACTCCTTTTCACAAACTGAAAACTACAGCTTGTCCTTAATTGCGTAATTTTCTCTTTATCTTGATAATTTCCTGGATATTTCTTTGGACACACACACATATGTACAAAATAATTTTTCCTCCTTCACTTAAGTGAAATGAGATGAAGGTGATGATGGAACATCAGACTGAATAGCTCTGTAATAGGGCACGCATGTGAGTGGGTGGCTGTGTGCGTGTGTGCGTGTGTGTGTGTGTGTGTGTGTGTGTGTGTGTGTGTGTGTGTGTGTGCTTATTGGGTCTGGTTTCAATTGGTGCTGAGAAAGAAGGTGAAGAACGGGGTGGAGCAGGAAGAGGAGACGCGTCTCGATCCTTGGCGTCAGAAAGACATGGGGCATGGTTTCTAATTAAAGCTGATTAGCTTAGCAGGGTTGTAGAGAATGTATAGAGTGCAGGACACCACAGTGTATACTGGTGCAATGGTAATGATGTTAGGGTTTACCAGCACACCGCCGCTGCACAACTGAAAGATGAAATGCGGTTACACACCCAGTCCACACAACGATACAGTGAATGTTAGAATGAAGGCTCTATGTTCTATCCTCCGTGTCTTTCTTTCTCGGCAGAGACGCCATCGTGACGAGTTTGGTAAACTGCTTCACCAGCTTCATGTCCGGTTTTGTGATTTTTACCGTTCTGGGCTACATGGCCGAGCAGAGACACGTCACGGTGGAAGATGTAGCCAGAAACAAGGGTAAGAACACAATGATCATCTGCTTAACACACAACACACACTCTACACAAAGAAAACACACATACTCATGTTCTACATATGCATCACATAAATCACAAAAACGTTAATTGTACTTCCTTTTTGATCCATTATAGGCCCGAGTCTTCTGTTCATCACTTACCCAGAAGCCATTGCCAACATGATGGGATCTACGTTTTTCGCCATCATCTTCTTTGCGATGATAATCACGCTGGGTTTGGACAGCACGGTGTGTTTATACTGTAGACACACACGAGCACACACACATATTCATACTTTAACATTTCACTACAGTATTTGAATCTTAATCTGTGTGTATGTTCAGTTTGGAGGTCTGGAAGCCATCATTACTGCCATCATGGACGAGTACCCGGAATTTCTGTCCCAGAGGAGAGAGGTGTTCGTGCTGGGCCTGGTGACCGTCTGCTTTTTGGGTTCTCTGGGCACTCTTACTAAAGTGAGTTCCTAACAGTGCTTTTGCCCCTCATAGGCAAATATTCAAGTCCAAACCAGGGTGAAATTGATAGATTGTGCAGTCATAAAGGATTCTGGGCATTTTCCTTGTCTCTTGTGAGACTATCAATGCTCAGGAGCTCAGAGAGTTTTCTTAGGGTGCTTTGACAAATGCAATGCTGAGTCTGCTTGATCTGAAACATAGTGTGTTCCTCCCTACTTATTAACTGCAGAACATCATCTCTACTCAATGGTGATTTGACTTTGAATTGACTCACCTGTAGGAAGTTTTAGAGTGAAAGTGATTTGATGGTTTTGATTGATTTAAGACTCTATGAAATTCCCATAAGAAATTAATTTGGCCCTTAATTTACTCACCTGCAAGAAATGAACTCTAATGGGGCAGTCATTTGAGTTTGAATTGACTCACTCGCAGGAAGTGAACTCTAGTGAGAATGTGATTTGACTCTTAACTGACTCACTTGCAGGAAGTAAACTTGAGGGAGAAAGTAATTTAGAATTTGAATCAACTCAAAAGTTGTGATTTGATTTATAAATGAAACTGATATAGAAAGTGATCTGTCTATGAATTGTCTTTGAATCAACTTTGATTCGTGATTTGTTTATGAATCGACTCACCTGCATGGACTAAATTCATGAGGATAAGGTCTTTGGTGGCGCGCTGGTTGCTCCTCTAGGTCCTGGGTTCAATTCCCATGTCAGATGTGTGTGCATGGCTTTTGCATGTTCTCCCCGTGATTGGTGGGTTTACTCCAGGTTCTATGGTTTCCTCCCACCATCCAAAGACATGCAGATTAAGCCTAATTGGCCTTCCAAAATTGCCCGAAGTGTATGAATGTGCGTGGGACTGTTGACTGGAAGTCCAACCACGGTTGTACAAAATGGGAATAAATACAGTGGTCACCATTGGCCTCCATGGACCCTGGTTGGACAACAGAGGTTCCTAAATGGATGGATGGATGGAGCCAGGGGTTTAAAGCCTAATAAATTGACATGAAGGAAGGAACCTCTACAGTATAATGAATGTGATTTGTCTGTAAATTGACTGACCTGTAGGAAGTGAGTCTCCAGAAAGTAAATCAAACATACCTGAGTCAGATGATCGGTGAAGAGTGTCAGGGGGAAAAAGCAAACTTATAATCAATGAGCAGACACACGGTTAATGATTGGAGTAGCAGTGAAGAAGAATAAGGATATGGAACAAACTGGTGCACTTTCACCAGTGTTGCTTTACAATTGAATGAATCAAGAATCCTTACATGCTGTGTGGTGTAGAAAGTGGAATTACTCTTAGATGATGACAATCAGCACCAAACCAAACAGCAAATGACTCAAAAGAATGAATTCCGTTATGATTCAGATGCAATGCGCAGATGCACAAGTATGAAAGCCCCATATAAGGCACTCATGTGTGTGAGTGAGACGTGTACATCAGGTTCTACACTGCTCCCAAAGTGAGTGAACCTGAGGACATTGTCTTTATTCAGGTTTATCCAGGACAGGTGGAAAATGTCTAGTCAAGATGAATCATCCAGAAGAAGTTTCTCCACAAATCTGAGCAACTCTATAACGTGAAACTGAGTGAACAGAGCTTCAGGGAGTACTGAGGGAAAAGTCAATTTGCAGAGATTTCCAACTTCAAGCTTAGATTTATATTACATTTTTTTTTTGTTACAGGGTGGTGCGTATGTAGTAAAACTACTTGAAGAGTACGGAGTTGGATCCTCCATCATAGCCATCGTGTTTTTGGAAGCTATCGCAGTCTCATGGTTTTATGGTAAGAAAACATCTGGCAGTACAAGTTTAAAACAGATGAAAAGCTTCCACATGTTAAGCATCTTCCAGCAACATACTTTGTCTTTCAGTAATATTATTTATTTATTTATTATTTTTGTTATCTAGTGTAAGACATTAATGGTTTCATTGTCGAATGATGGGTCAGGGTCAGGATCAGGATCAACACATAAAGTTTTTGGATAAACCTTACAAAAAAAATGACATGATAAATGAGCAAATCTTTTTTCCCACTTCCTTTCAGGCATCAACAGATTCAGCAATGATGTCAAAGCCATGCTAGGCTTCATGCCCGGATTCTTCTGGAGGTTTTGTTGGGTAGCCATCAGCCCGGCTTTTCTAGCGGTAAATAACGTTTCATATACGTATACACATATATAATACATATATTCTGATTATATAGTATAACATAATGATATTGATTTAATGACTTAATTTTTACTTTCACATTAAGCCACTCAGAAATCCATCACCAGTTGATGGAATTTGTAATATTTTATTTGCATGCCTTAAAAGTAAATAACGAGCCAGCTTGAGAGCTTTCCAGACATTTAACTCTTACAGAAGGTCAAGCGTTTCCAGCTTATTTCTTTCTCAGTTAGAGATGCAGAAGTTGTTTCATTCCCTCTGGCCCCTGAAAGACACTTTAATCCCATTTATGACCGCCGCCTCACTTTTGAAACTTCTTCATCCCAAATGTCAATCCCATTCGCCTCGCTAACATGATCAGGCATGCGAGAGCTGACATTCACCTTCTTATTCCTTTTTTATTTATCCCCGAGTGTGATAAACGGCCGCCTCCGTCGCAGCCTCGGGTGCTTAGAGATTATTTGAAGAGCTGGACATTTGTCACTGTTGTCACACAAATGGCAATGTAAAGGCATCTTCTGCTGCAGCTCTCCTCACTTGAGATGAAATATACAGGATTTATTTAAAATATACGTGAACGATTTTTATTACATAATTAATTAAAGCCAGTAAATACAGTAAAAGTTTTGATTTATAATAGTGGCAAGTTAAAAAAAAAAAAAGAGAAAAAAAAGAGCTGAAAACCTCTTCTTTACTAAGACCCTGATTATAGTGAGAGTCCTTTCATTACATTTACAAATATTTGAAAAGCTCTGTAACACCACCACCACATCTTCATTGCCTCAATTGAGAAATTCGTCACTACGATCTGAATCCATTAATATGCAAATTTAAACTGAATCAGTTTAATTTTACATGAAATTTTTAAGCATCCTGAATTTTGGATAGCATCAAACTCAAATTCTGCTCCATGACTTACATTCCATGTACATTTAAAAGAATGTAAAATTCTCCCAAAATGATTTCTTTTAGATAAAAAAAAAAAAACTTCAAACCTTACATCACACTGGTCTGAAGTGTCCATCCCTTAAATCTCGTGTGTTTTGAAGTTGAATCGTCAACTTCATTGAAGAAATGTGGTGGGAAAAAATGAACGTGATCATAAATCACTTAAACACTTACAGTGGCATTGTGAAGAATCAATAGTAGCAATGAGAGCTATGTTTACTAATGAAAGTAAGAGCATTTCCACATCAATGGAGCTTCTCTTCCCTGATAGCATGGCAAAATTCCAGGACTGAAAATGTGAAAGAAAGTGTAATATTACTATGTGTGAGTTTATTCGTATGTTTTCATAGTGGGTGTCACGGGGGTGTAGTGGTTAGCACTGTCGCCTTCACCTGGGAGTGCGATTCCCGTCCCAGTGTGCATAGAGCTTCATATTCTCCCGATGCTTGGTGGGTTTCCTCTGGGTACTCTGGTTTCCTCCCACAGTAAAAAGACCTGCAGATTAGGCTAACTGGCATCCCAAACTGCCCATAGTGTGTGAATGAGTGAGTGAGTGAGTGTGTGTGTGTGTGTGTGTGTGTGTGTGTGTGTGTGTGTGTGTGTGTGTGTGTGTGTGTGTGTGTGTGTGTGTGTGTGTGTGTGTGTGTGTGCATACATGCATACTGTACATGCAGATAGACAGACTGATAGATAGATAGATTGATATCTTAAAAATCATTC
>JAAGKR010000634.1:123708-142461 GCA_011419295.1 Clarias macrocephalus | reverse complement strand
TGGGTTTCCTCTGGGTACTCTGGTTTCCTCCCACAGTAAAAAGACCTGCAGATTAGGCTAACTGGCATCCCAAACTGCCCATAGTGTGTGACTGAGTGTGTGTGTGTGTGTGTGTGTGTGTGTGTGTGTGTGTGTGTGTGTGTGTGTGTGCCCTACGATGGAAAATTATTCAATGGTTCAGTAAATATAAATAAACACAAAATATTATAATTACTTCAACACTAACGTTCCTGGATTGAAGCTGATTAACCCAGTTAAATGTAATCAGTAAAGTAACATGAAGTTTACATGAAACAACTGATTGACTTGATTAGCCATAACATTATAACCACTCACCTAATATTGAATAGGTCCCTCCTTTTGCTACCAATAAAGCAATTCACTGTCTGATGCACCGTTCTATCACAAGCAGCATTAACCCATTGGGCAGTTTGACATACAGTAGCTGTTCTACTGGGTCACACTACCAGCCTTCGCTCTCCACATGCATCAGTGAGCACTGGCTGCCCAAGACCCTGTCACTGGATCACCACTTTTGGAGTGGAGTTTGCAGGTTCTCCCCACGCATTGATGGTTTCCTCTGGTTTATCCGGTTTCCTCCCACAATCCAAAGACATTGAGTTTAGACTAATTGGCGCCCAAATTACCCGTAGTGTGTGAATGCGCGCGTGAATGTTGACCGGAGGTCCTACCACATTCAATGAGAAATAGGGATAAATACATTGGTCACATGGTCATGACATCATAGGTTCCTGGATGGATGAATGGAATGTTCATGATGGTCATTATGTTATGGCTGATCAGTGTACTTACTTTACATTTCTCAACAAGGTTCTAGCATCCGTGACTGATATAAAAGCCGGAAAAACGTGTTGTTATTGAGCGAAAGCAGAAAGGATACAATATCAGGCGTCCATTTGCAACACAAATGTAATATTCAGATAGGATTTATTCGTAAAAAAAAAAAAAAAAAAAAAAAGGATTAATGTCATTTCTAAGTGTATTTTCTTGTTCAGTTTATTATCATCAGCTCTCTGCTGAATCCGGGCTCGCTGGTGATGTTTGACTACACGTTCCCTGACTGGAGCATCACGGTGGGTTACATCATCGGATTCTCGTCTTTCATGTGGATCCCAGTCTACATGGTGTATAAGCTGGTGTGGACGCCCGGCTCTCTCAAACAGGTGAGGACAGGGGACGTATGTTTATACCTCGGTGCTGCTCTGACCTCGACTCTGATTCACCAGAAGGCGTTGATTCAATCACAGCTTGTTTTTTTTTTCAGATGTTTAAAAAAAAAAAAAAAAAAACATTGCGTTGTGACCTCTGAGCTCTTGTTGTTTCTGGTTTCAGCGTCTGGCTGTGTGCCTGCGGCCCGAACGGACACTGCCGGACATTCACGCGGACACACTGGGTTTGAGTCCGATACCCTAAAATCAGCCTGAAACTAATCAGAATCACCACACACACACACACACACACACACACTGGGACTGACACACTGACTTGATTAAAGAAGCAATAAGTAGCATCTTTTGGCACATTTTCCAAGTGCAATAAAATATAGTTTTCCTTTGGATTATAGTAAATGACACGACTATTCAGCATTTTTCTCCTTAACAGTTAGATTTGACATTATGATATGATATTAACTCATCAGAGTGTGCCGTTATCACAATTTTTAGAAAAATAGAAAGGCAGTGAATTACATTTTGGATTGGCATTTTTGAAAAATAAATAAATAAAATATGTCTGATGCTACTTTGAAATTTGCCCAAATTTAAGATTCAGATGAAACCCAGGCACTGAAAATTAAATTAATATTTTTGTTAATAATAATAATAATAATAATAATAATAATAATAATAATCTAACTGGTCAAAATTTGTGCTTTAATCATTTCTATGGTAACATTACAGCGGGACATTTAACATAATCTATTATTGATAATAATTACAAAAGAGTGTGTAATTGTTGACCTGGTGAGGTTTTCATGTTTATTTATGATTCATGGAAGGAGTCTCCAGTGTCAAAGCTGTAACTTTACGTTGCCCAGCATCATCAGGACAGATAGGTTTATGCTTTGTGGTTTCTTGGTAACATGACGTACTAAGCTTACCATAGCTAGAGAGGAAAAAGAGAGACTGTTGAGGGAACAGATGTTTACAACCAATATAAGGGATAAAAATGTGTGTTTTAGTTTCACAGTCTTTAACACACTTTTGACCAAATGCTTATCAGAGCAACATGTGTCAGTGCTGAGTGTTTGAACATGACATGAAAAAAAAATGCTACTTATTGCTCCTTTTTGTTTTATAATTTATGAAGATAAACTAAACTCACTTAAATTGCTAAAACATAACTAAAATTGGGTCAGTGTTTTAAAGTGCAGAAAATAAACAAATGAAAACACGTAGAACACGACCCATGAGAAACCCATGCACTGATTACAGATTGATGTTTCATATTCTTTATTAAATATTTACTCCTTTTTATCTTTCTATCATCGAGGCAGGAAGTGATGTCGCAAATTGGGAAAACGTCCATGCAAATGATATGATGTTTACCTCGGGTTGAGTTCCAGATGCTGCCTGAACATCTGTATCATGCTAGTCAATGTAAAAAAAATTAAAAAAAAGAATCATATGGTATCAGTCAGGAAAGTTTGAACAAATGAAAATAATAATAAGACTGTTGTTGAAGACTGTTTCAAATTATTACAGTAAAGATTTTAAGCACGGCCTCGT
This sequence comes from Clarias macrocephalus, assembly GCA_011419295.1. Lineage (NCBI taxonomy): Eukaryota > Metazoa > Chordata > Actinopteri > Siluriformes > Clariidae > Clarias > Clarias macrocephalus. The sequence continues at coordinate 139,714 of JAAGKR010000634.1, read as the reverse complement.
CGACTTCATATCAACACCTACTGTATGCGTTTCTTACACTCACTCGTCTTCATGAACCTCATTGTCCTGAGTCTCGACAACAGGGTTGCGGTTTTTACTTTCACCCCATGGCAGCAGACAATAAGCCGCTCGTGTCACTTAGTAGTTTGTGGGTGTGACACTGTGGGTGTGGCCTGTCCAGCATAACAAGCTACAATACACATCAACGATCTCTGCTACTTCAGTTCAAGCTCGGTTTTCTCATAAAGTCTCTACATCTATTTGATGAGAGGATGTATTGTTGTAGAATTGTTTTTTTTTTTTCTAAATTAAAATCATTTACAGGTAGAAATTAAGATATGAGTGAGAAAATTAAGTAACGTCAGACTACAAGCATCATGGGATTGGTCCATGGAATCATCCAAGCCAGCTGATGTATTTTTTAAAGGTGTGGCTACAAACCAAAATAAAATATTTATATACTGTACAGTATGGCGGTACTTATATACTCAAGACTCATCTCAGTGAATCATGTTGTGGGAAATTCAAGCTCTAAATACTCAATTATTTGTTGGGAATGATCAAGAATGTAAAAAATCAGGTTCCACAAACATTACGCCTACGGTGTCCCCAACATGATACCGGACCACTTGTCTGAACTCCAAGAAAGACAGCAAGAAGAGAGAGAGAGAGAGAGAGAGAGAGAGAAAGTACACACGCTTGAAATCTCACAGAGTTGGCTTTGTCTTTCCTCATCTATCATCTTAAGTACACTGGGCTCTTAATGGCATATCCATATCACTAAGTCTGTGAACCTGGTGTGTTTTTATGAATCATTCCAAGTGTAATTGAATCAGTCCTCTCAGTACTTAGGTTCATGTGGACACGACGGGTTAATGTAACTGACATCATTGTCTCGGTCATTTCAAAATAGACAGCGAGGTTCGCTGAGAAATAGATCTTGAGGAATTCGTAGCCTTGATATATACAGTAAACTGGTGGTTACCCTGGAAACCTACATGAGAAGTCATGTGCACATCGAGTGCTCAACTACTGTACGTACAACACAACCCTGTACACAGCTTCATCTGTCATCTCATTGTTGTTCTAAAGAACAGGCATGTCGAACCACATCTGTGTGAATGATGGATATTCTCCTCCCAAAGATCACCTAGTTTCAGGAATCAACCTGAGAAATCAATGTGAATTCGACAAGGACGTGTTAAAATAAAATAAGGAAGTCAGTGTAAATCCTATAGACAAGTTTTGCAATGTGTAATTCATATGTTTTGGTTTAATTTTTTAGAAAAGAAAAAACTGATTTCTAATTGCTGTGAGTGTTACACTGGAGTGAGAAATGCGTTCCTCGTGATCATGTGTGCGTTATTGTAAATTGTGACCGAGGGTCTTGCTTGTGTAAATGTCTGAATTACCAATAAAGGTCTATAATAAAAATCATTCGAGCTCATGATTGTCTTGTGGGAGTGGTATTTTTGTTATGTAAGACGTTACGCGAGGAAATAAGAGAGCAGCTCATGTTTTCCTGTTTTCTAATGAGACCTGCTCTGTTTATGCCGCTTTTTAATTAACAGCTTGATTTGCATTGAGAAACACAAGCACGATCAGAGGACGGCATTGTGGCGAACGTTTAAATGAGATGTTTTATTAAAGGCCGCACTAATTCGAATCTGGGCAGCTCTGAAACGGAGGTATGAGGGTCCGGGGGAAAATGAAAGAGAAGATGCTAATTCCATATTCAAGCACTTTTGCAAATGGATCAAAGGCCTGAGCGGCGTTGGTGGGTCTCAGAGCGGAGGAGAAAAAAAGACAAAAGAATAAGAGCTCAATGCACTTCCTGTTAATGAACACAACAATTAGGTGGGTGAAGCGAAAAAGCAGCCATGGAATACTGTAGATGGCTTTAAAACTTTCTCAACATTTGGAGCTGCTGTGAAAAAAATGGCCAGACTCCTTGTCTATGCATTAGTCTTAAACTTTCCATTTAATTAATTAATTCCAATGAAATTTGTCATGAGATTTAGTATTAATACCAATATAAATACTTCATAATAAATATATTTAAACTTAATTTATTAAATGTGACAAAATTACAGAAATCTCGCATAAAAAGCCTGGACTGCACTTTGAGCTCCATTTAGAAGAGAACTGTACTGCGAACTGCTACAAGTATTTATTAGGATACCCATTAGGGGTGCCAAAAGTTTTGCGAAGAAAAACAAGAGTGGTCCAGTCAGCTCAGGATGTCAGAACGTAAACCGTCTGCTCAGACATGAGGAGTTTCCTAAAGCTCATATATCACTCATTAGCGTTTATGTTTAAGATATCAAGTCATACACACATAATTTGACTAATATTCATTTCCTTTGTCGATTAAGGTTATTTTATCATGCTACATGATAGCGTTTAAGAAGAACGGGAGTACTACTTGGACATTGATGGATTGTGTGCGATAGTTTTGGATTGGGTTCGCGCTTTCCATTAGCCATTTAATGGAACCATGAAGAACATTAGTTCGGACAGGATATACACACATTACCAAGGGTTATTTATACTGGCCATTTGTTAGAAGGCTAGCTGACAATATGTTATCTTTCCATTCATAAGTGTAATCATTATGTATAGCTATACCCAATAGTGCACGAGAAGCATTTGGAATCAACATCATCTAACATAATATTGGTCAACTGTCATATTTGTTGCATAACTTATTGGTTTGTCATCCAATGTACAGTATAAAGCAAGAAAATTGTGTCTTTGCTTGGTTAGGGACAGATTATTTGTGTGTGATTACTCTTATTCAGGCAGGACATCTACAAGTCCGAAATGTTTGTTTGAGTCTTTTTGAACAAACGCACAGACAAATTGTAACAAAAGTACTTCAGTCGAGAGTAAGTTAGCTATATGAAAAGTATATACATGTCTAGCATCTTAAAATCATTTTGCTTAGGATTCCAGTAGATCCAGTTTCATAACTTGCAGAAGTAATTAATATTGACTTCAGACATCGCCCGGAGTTTGTTTCACACCCTGACTGAACCATCTTGATGACACTATGTAATAATATCTTGCCATGAGAAAATCTTGGAGTGAGAGTCTGAAATCAGGGCTATTTGGTCTGTGCGTTCATGCAGAAGACCCCCATACTGTGCATGCTCAGCAATTTTACTTAACAGTAACCATACACCCTGCATGGCTCAGGTTCTTTTTTTTTTTTTTTTTTTTTTTTAGCTTCACAGTCTTAAAGTGCAAAAAAGTGTTTATTCCAGCTGGTACAATTCACATTTGAAATATTTGCCCAAAAAATTAAATGTATGGTGGAGCACAGAACTCTTTTCTTGCTTGATCCATTTTTCATTCCAGAATTACAAGGGCGCTCCGGTCAGTGGGGACTTGGGGAGTCAGTCCCACTCCACCCCACTATGACGCCTCTGAGGGAAGTTAATTAAAGTAACCAATGGCAGAGAAAATTTGAATATTTGTATTGAGTTTAATGATACACAAAACATTGTAACTATTTATATTCATAAGAACACTCAGAGGTAACACACCTGATTAAGAGACAATACAACAAAATGCACAATATGTGAAATATTCAGAGTCAAAGAAGAATCATTATTTATACAAAAGTAGAATAAAAATATAATTATAATAATAATAAATAACAATCATATAAATACATAAAACATAAAGTGGTATTGTGCTGCATGTATGCATATGACTCTATCTCTCTCTTACATGCCTGATTTTCTCTTCAGATTTGTTAGCCTGAGTGTTTGTATGAACTTAGCCTAGCAGGTTAGCTTTAATTCCTCACACCTGGTCATATCTGAGCAATAGAGCAGCTTTCTTTAGATACCTGAACTGACTAAAACGAAACAAACCCAACAGGCTTTAGGACCTTGGAGCACTTTGAGTCGTCTAAAATGCATACTACTGTACTAAACAGTATGTAAAGCGAGAGCGGGATAGGTGCTATACTAACACACTGTTTAGTACAGCAGTGCGTGTGTGTGAGAGAGAGAGAGAGAGAGAGAGAGATAGATCCTAGCTGTACAGAGTGAACCTGTCTTAGACTACAATGACGCCTGGACTCCGGGTTTATTCGCTGGTTTTTTTCATATTAACCCTCGCGGGTGAAGCGATGGCGAACGAAAGGCCGTATGCGGTGCTACAGAATCAAAACCTCGGTACGACGCCTTTAGTGTTTCAGAGGTGAAGGTGTTTTAAACGGAACGTTAGGACATGATGGAGATGGCTAACGGTCACTGCAGCGGACTGTTACATTTATTCCTCTTTTCGTTCACAGTGTTGCTCGTTAGTGTCCTGTCTGCTCTCCTGGTGGCTGTGATAGTCATGGCGGTGTGTGTGTACAAGCCGCTGCGAGCGCGGTGACTCAGGTAATTCCGATTGTTCACTGCTACAGTCAGTAACCTGCTCACTCACGCGCCGGTGCTGAAACGCGCATGCGCAAGAGCATAGGGGCGAGTCCATTCTAGGGGCCTCACAGATTCATCAGCGTTCAACATGTAGAGCCCTTTTGTCCATCAAATACAGTACAGAGCAAAAGTCTGGACACACCTTCTCATTCAAAGAGGTTGAATTTGTATTATGGCAAGAAAAAAGCAGCTAAGTAAAGAAAAACAAGTGACCATTATTACTTTAAGAAATGAAGGTCAGTCAGTCGGAAAAATTGGGAAAACTTTGAAAGTGTCCCCAAGTGCAGTCACAAAAACGATCAAGCGCTATAAAGAAACAGGCTCACATGCGGACCGGCCCAGGAAAGGAAGACCGAGAGTCGCCTCTGCTGCGGAGGATAAGTTCATCCGAGTCACCAGCCTCAGAAATCGCAGGTTAACAGCAGCTCAGATCAGAGAGCAGGTCAATGCCACACAGAGTTCTAGCAGCAGACACGTCTCTAGAACAACTGTTAAGAGGAGACTGTGTGAATCAGGCCTTCATGGTAGAAGATCTGCTAGGAAACCACTGCTAAGGACAGGCAACAAGCAGAAGAGACGCGTTTGGGCTAAAGAACACAATAAAGAACACAAGAAAGAAAACTCGCTGAATGAGAAGGGGTGTCCAAACTTTTGGTCTGTACTGTATATTTTATTTGACTGTAATTCTTTTACTCCTGTAAGGAACTTTTTTGATTCCGTTGTCACTTTTAAAAAGGCGTTTAAACAATTGAATCCAAATTTACTTTTAAATTTCTTTAAAAAAAAAATCCTACATTTCTTTTAAAAACTCTTAAAATTAATCTTAAATATCTTAAATGCTTAATCTTAAATATCTAATCACAATATCTTATCTAATTTTAATACTGAATAACAAAAATTGACTCTTGCCATTAATATAGTTGTAAAAGCTGGAATGGCATTAAAAAAGAAAGAAAGAAAGAAAGATGAAAAGGTTTTCGATTCTTAGCTCCAGTGATGAAAATGTAAAAAGTATCATTGAGGGTCCCTGTGAATCAGGTCATGTTGTGTGTAATTATTATTGTTATTATTATTATTATTACACTGTTTTATAGTAGGCGGCACGGTGGTGTAGTGGTTAGCACTGTCTCCTTGCACCGCCAGGGTCCGGGTTCGATCCCCGGCCAGGCTCGATTCCTGTCTCTGTGTGCATGGAGTTTGCATGTTCTCCCCATGCTTGGTGGGTTTCTTCCGGGTTCTCCGGTTTCCTCCCACAGTCCAAAGACATGTAGGTTAGGCTAATTGGCGTTCCCAAATTGCCCGTAGTGTGTGAATGAGTGAGTGTGTGTCTGTGCCCTGCGACGGATTAGCACCCTATCCAGGATGTACCCTGCCATGTGCCCTAAGTCTCCTGGGATAGGCTCCAGGCCCCCGTGACCCTGAATACAGGATTAAGCGCTGTAGATGATGAATGAATGATGTTTTATAGTCATTTGTGATCTCATGATATGAGAATCATTATGATTTTCACATTCAAAGCTGAAACTAATAACTGATCTCTCTTTCTGTTTCAGTTGGTTCCTTTTTAGTTTAAGATGAAGTCTAAGTTAATTTTAAAGTTAAGTTTTAGTTGATTCTAAAAGCCCTGATGGTGAGCAGATGAAGAAGAAAGAAGGCCTGTGAAGGACGACTGTTCTTCAGTATTGCATCCAGGAGCTGACATTACTGTTTTGAAAAACAGTTGTATTGTATAATCATGTGTAGTTTCTAAGGACCTCACTTCACTTTTATATATTTTTTTGTGAAATTAAATCAGGGACACTATGTATGCATTCTCATTTGAATCTAGATTTTAGTCGTTTCCCTTCTCTAACGCACCTGACCCAACTTTATTCATGTTTCTCTTGCTTTACACAGGTCAATTAGTTATACACGCGGCTTGGCCAGAAATAGGTTCCCTGCTTAAATATGAACAGATAATGTAACGTAAAGCATTAGTAGTGTTGGGTAGCGAACTCATTCAAGAGCTAACGTTTAAAAGTCTAGCTTGCAAGTGAAAAAACATAAAATCACATACAATGGTGTATGGAATCGCTTCACTTGGGCGCTTCTCGGCTCAACAGCGTTACGTGGCAATAAAATAAAGTCAGCTGACGACCTTAAGGTACTGAATAACCAGGTCCTCATATCTCGCATGGAGGTTTTTTCCCTTCCTTGCGAGAGAGCGGTTCTGGGAGCATGAGGAATCGTTTTCACACATGATCGCAGGTTTCTATGCTCTTTCAAAATCGTTATTGTTTTATATATGATTTGTTTTATAAATTGGTATTCCACAACATTAAATGTAATTATCAACGGATAAACAGGCTGGTAAACTAATATCAGTGTTAAAGTAGGGTTTCACAGTAACATTATAAGCCATGATAGAAGGTTAGAGAAGAATCTAATCTCTAATCTAATCTCATGATGAGAGTTTAGACGGTGTGTAGCGCAGGAAAACTCTGACATTTTAGCATCACAGATGGACTGCAGAAATCTTATCGTATTATGATGAACCTTGATGTCATTACGATGTTTAATGTATATGGAGTCGAACATGAGCCTGTGTTCGAGTCAGGGAAAAGGCGGAGGAGCTCCGTGCGTCTGCTCACGTTTGTCTGAACTGCTGCTGTATTCTTTACACGAGCACTTTTTATTTCATATATTTATTTTCAGGTGGGTTTTTTTGTACAATTTTGTTGTTTGTTTTTTTATTTGTGAAATAAAGCTTGTGAAAATGCATGGCCTACATGACCTGTTGTTTATTCTGTGTTATTTCTGTGGGTTGCATAAGTATTGACCCCCATCTAAACTTTTCCACATTACATCCAAGAAGTGACTTCATTAGATTATGTTGCTGTGAAAAATGATTACACAAAGAAAATCCATTTATTAAGGGGGGGGGGGGGGGCTGTGCCTGGCCCTATGTGAAAAAGGAACTGTTGGTATGATGTTCTTTTTATGAAATGCTGTGTTAGATTTACGCCAGATGTAGCGGGATGCACACCTTCCAAAAAGTCCAGACAATATTTGTTCAAAATTCTTAAGGATAATCAGGATATTTTTTGCAAATGTGAGACGAGTGACTTTTTGGTCTGAACTCTCCCATGGATGACGTTATGGCGCAGTCTCTCTTTTTTATTGTTGAATCAAGGACATTGACCTTACCTGAGGCAAGTGAGGCCTACAGTTGCTTAAATGTTGTTCTGGGTTCCTTTATAAGCTCCTGGATGAGTTGTTGTGCTCTTGGTAGGCCGGTGACTCCTGGGAAGGTTCAACACTGTACGAGTTGTAGCTATCGGGTCTCACCGACATGGCTTTGAAACCCTTTCCAAAGTGATACATGTCAATTATTTTGTTTCTATTCTTGAATTTCTTTAGATTGCAGCATGATGTGTTGCTTTCTGAGATCTTTGAACTTGGTCAGACAGATTTTATTTAAGTGATTTCTTGATTCAACAGCTATTCATGTTATTAGTTCAGTTCATTCATGATTAAGCCAGGGGCAATTACTTTTTCACATAGGGCCAGGTAGATTTGGACAACTTAACCTTGTCCACCTTAACCTTAATAAATAAAATCATTATTAAAAAAATGCATTTTGTATTCACTCGTGTTATCTTTGTGTAATATTAAAATGTGTTTGATGATCGTAATCATTTGTGACAAACAGGCAAAATAATATATATAACAATATTTTGTATAACAACACTTTTTCACAGTACCGTATATAGCATGAATAGGTAATAAAAATATTTAAAAATGAAAGCATGATTCTGATTTTGATTGCATAAGTATTTACCCCCTTCTGGTGCAGCCAGACCCCATCAGAAATCACACTGTAATCATGTAATTGAAGGGTCACATGACCTCGGAAGAGCCGACCTGAACAAACATGGAGATGATGAAGTGTGTGGAAAATATCAGCCTGAATTGGGCTGTGTGTAGTCACCTGACTGAGAAGAAATCAGCCCTAGTCTCGCTGCTCCACTCTGCTCAGTTTCAAGCTTTCAAGACATTTAGTCGAAAAAAAAGCTTTTACCCTCTTTATCTTTGGCTCACCCCTGATAGCACTTACACTACAGCAGCCTCCCAGTGGTCAAGACTAAACCAAACCTCTTCCACCTCAATCTCATAAGTTGACATCATGTAGCACATGTACGGTGCATGACGCATAATTGATCTAATTGAATCTGCATTTCTATTCTTGTCCCGCACACTCCTGCATCTGTCTTTCTCATGCAGTCTGTTCGGATTAGCGCGCGCAGCTCGGACCCCTGCGATCGCACACGCAGCTATGTTTAGAAGGTCATCAGCATCCAGGTTCTGCTCAAAGTTCTGCTTCGTAATCAGGTATCTGGTGTTCATGTTAATCCGAGGTTATGAATGATCTTGCAAGAATGTGAGCGTCAGGATAGCTTGTGTGTTAGAATATCGCCATCTGCTGGTTAATCATGAGAAGCTGAAACAGATTCTAACAAAAAAAACATCTGGTATCTCTATATGCCTGATTCATGAAATGATTGACACAAGGATGTTTTTATCAATGAACAAGGCAGGCAAAACACTTTTAGTCAAGTCATATGTATATATAAAGTGCTTTTTATTAAGTGAAAAGAGTTGTTGATGTTATCTCAGATCAAACTGTAGAGTTCAGCTCAAACAGTTAATCAGCCATTAGATTTGAGACCGGATGAACCCTGATATGGTCAAACTGAGCTTGTTTGGCAATTAGTTCCTCTAAAAAAATAATAAAAACCCCAAGAGAACACCAGAAAAAAAAGGTTCTTGAACACTGCTTGTACACTGTTCACAATCACAGTTGGCCTTTTTTTTTTTTTTTTTAAATTTCGGATAAAAAATAAACGATAATTCATCTGTGTTAGAAAATAAGGATACTGCTTACATTCACGCTGCTGAGGGTTCCTTCTGTTGCACTAACAATGTGCAGCGTGTGTGTGTGTGTGTGTGAGAGAGAGAGAGAAAGTGAGATGGAGAAAAAGAGAGGGTGAGAAAGAGAGCTAGTCGTGTTTGCTACAATACCAGTAGAAAAGAAAAGTCTGCGCTACAATCCGGCTGCGTTCCAATGCACTTATCGTGACACCCTTGTTAGCTTCACCTTATCATCTTAAATTGACTGAGATTTAATTGCACCCAAAATGACTTGACCGATTTTGTAGTAATAATAGTTAAAAGCAGGGCTACAAGGAGGTCACGCAGGAGTCGTCGCTTGAGCAACTAGTCTAATGTTTCCGTCTTCAGGTCAGCATTTTCTATCCCTGATTTGTGTCTTTTTCAGGTGTAAAGGCAGCAACACCTGCTATTAAATAAATCCTGTGTCTGAGTTTTCTCTAGCAGAAACGAGTTAAGGGTGAGTGAAAGCAGACTCTAAACACCAGGAACTGTTCAACCACCCGAGTCACTCAAGTTATAAAATGTGAGTGCGGTCAGGACCGAATTCAATACATCTCTAGCTAGATTCTTCCTCCTGCTCTCTCGCGCTACAAGCGGCCAAATGCGCGTTGTGCGAGGGGAATTTACAGGCAGCACGGAGACAAAATGAAGGAGGTCGGACTCTTCCTCTACGTGTTCCTCTACTCTTCATGTCACAGTGATGGATCTTTACATTTTAGACACCTGGAGAGTCTCGTAAGGCTGGAGAACAGCTGGAAGGACGATGGAAAGTGGAAGGAAATGTCACTTTTGTCAGGAATGCACCGGAAAAACTGAGCATTTCTACACCCGGTGGAAGCTTACGCTCGAGCATTTACATCTCAAGAGGCACGGTGGTTTCAGTATTGCTCTTGGAGCCGAGGCGCTCGTGTCTCACAAGTGAGCGGATATTTTGAAGACGTGCCGCACAAACTTCCTGTTCTATTGAAGAATAACACAAGGCAAAATAAAAAATAAAAAAAAACCCTGATCTTTCTTTAAGTCGTATTAGCCCCTGTCCCGAAATTACAGATCATGTTAATATCATAATCCTTACCTAGATTTTTATCATTTTTAACATGATCCGAATTTTCTGAGGAAGAAAGTGGATTACAGGACGCACGTCATCTGTGCATATCCCGGTGTTGGAATAAAACACCGTGTCGTGCTGCTAAAGTAAAATAATCAGAGCAGTGAACCGCGGTTCCAGTAACCACGCTGTGGTTGATTCTTTTCCTAGAAGTGCACACGCCCGAGTGTTTTGTTTCCAAACTATCAGTTGGTCCTAGTTTAATTTTATTCATGAACTACATCATATTTTTTTTATCCTCTTATCGTTACGCTTAGTTGTTCTAGCAGCTATATCTCGCCTTGGATCAACCCACAACTATTAACTTCTAGCTAACAAAACATGAGGCTGGAACTCATAAGTGCTCGTCCCTCAGGAGCTACCGGAACGTTCTCTGATCTCTAAACGTCCTCCGCGGTATCATCGCAAAAAAAACAGAAGAACCCTGAGATAACGTAGAACTAAACAGAAAGCTTGAGTTTAAGGTTCTGTATACTTACTTATACAACACACACACACACACGCCTAATGACTCACACACACGCACACTCACACACACAGTCTCAGTGAAGCAGCTCGGAGTTTATCTCCGAGACGCAGCAGCATCGTCGTCTCAGGAAAAGCGGAGCAAGAACAACAGGAAGTGTTGTTTAAAAAAAAAAAAGAGCTTTGTGGTCTTTAGCGAGTTAAAGTGTGTTTTTAACGTTAGACTATGAGCGATGATTCTTGTCTTAGCGAATGGATCGTTCCATCATATAATAGTAAAAAGTAGAAAGTCACGTCCCGCAGAGGAAACGGACTTTCACATCTGTCCTTCCGTCATCTCCAGGTTTCCTTCTGGTCCTCTGTCGTTATTTTTCCGTGAGCGAGAGTTGCAGGATCCTCTCCAGCTCCTCCTCCTCTTCTTTCCGTTTCTTCTCCTCTTCCTCCTGCGCGCGGGCCGACAGCTCCATGGCCAGTCGGAGGTCGGAGTCCAGGCTGGAGGCGGAGCCCGTGCTGGTGGGCGTGGTCTCGCTGAGATCCACGAGGACGCCTTCGGAGACATTCCTGAGGTCAAGAGACATGATGCAGGATAGTGAGTGATCATGTCCTAACACAAGTCACACATCACACACAGCTCTTTTTTTTCTTTATTTTTTTTTATATCTCAGGATTAGGAACAACTGACTCACCCATCGCTAGAGCTTTCTGCCATGCTGTGTGTCGAAACTCCATTCGAGTCGCTCCAAGGGTTCTAGAAATCAAAGACAAGTGATGATAATGAGACACACACACACAATAAAAGATCATACACACACACACACACACACACACACACACACACACACACACAGACCTGTGTGCTGTAGCTGCTGGACTCGAGCAGGCTCCGGTGGATGGCGTACTGCAGCAGCTCCTCGTCGTGGTTGGTGGGGTGGTGAGTGTGTGTGTGTCTGCTGCCGCCACGTTGGTGATAGTGAGAAGGAAACGAAAAAACAGAGGGGGACACCTGGAACGGTGTGACATCTGATAAAAGAGAGAGAGAGAAAGAAAGAGAGAGAGGTTTAGAGATTTAACCCCCATCCAGAGATTGAGGTGAGGACTACCGAGAGTCTACAGTCAGATAAAAGCTCCTGAATCCGCTACTGAAAAGCGATAATGAGTTTCATCCACAGCACTGCTGGTAATTTATGACATTTATTTTTACTTTAAAACATATTCTGATTGTGTAATACCTAAAGCCTCAGTGCTCTCGCTTTCCTTTTCCTCCGTCGGTGAAGGTGTAGTGGGGGACTGGCTCGCCTCGGCAGGCTCCTCCGTGCTGCACTTGTTCACGTTCCCGAACGTGATGCGGGCGTTGAGCACGTGGAACAGCGGGATTTCTGGTAACAGATCGAAAAAAATCAGGTAATCGGGCTCTTCAGGTTATCCAATAGAACTAAATTTATTCCAGTATAAAAAGTGGAAAGGTTCAGGGAGGGGGTGAATACTTATGCAGCATATTAAGAAACATCACTGTTTTTTTTTTTGTGCACTGGGGCTTTACCGATCTTGACAGGGAAGCCCGGGGGGAAGCGGAGCTGGATGAAGTCCCGGAGCCGGGCGAAGTGTGTGCTGGTGCGAGCCATCAGGTCGATGATGGGGGTGACCTGCTCCACCAGAGAGAGGGGGTGCTCCTCGCTCATCCACAACGTCCCCTTAAACCTGACCGGCAACAACATGCACCACATCATTACTCCACACGTCTTCCAGATGGATCGGAAAGTAGAATTTACTCTACAGAATATTAAAGTTAAAAATAAAATTTAAAAAATCAGTAAATTAAACTGAACTTTATTCACCTTTGGGTTCTGATGGTGAGCTCGATGGGGCGGCCAATGTCTCGGTCCTGCAGGTCAAAGTCCGGGTTAAAATACTCCTCCGGCGTGATGGCGGTCGGGTTTGTCGCCGTCGCGTACTCCAGAGTTAAATCCTTAATTAATAAATAAAGTCATTAGCAATTTAAGAAAATCACATTGGGTTTTTTTTACACTCTGTAAGCTGATGTCTTATTAGTTAGACCCGTTCGCTGACATCTTTCCTAAAATCCTGATGCTGATTGGTCAGAGGGAGTTGATTCACTTCCCAGAACCGCAGGCGTGTACAGCACTAACAGTACCACGGCTCTACATCACCTGACACTACTCACGTACCCCCTGAGCACTGATCTGCTGCTCTACTGTCCCGAGAAAACACTCCAGCACGTTCCTCTCACCTGCAGCGCGCACACACACACACACACACACACACACACACACACACACACACACACACACACACACACACACACACAAAAAAAAACATCTTTACACCTCGGAGCTGGATGCCAAAGAGTATATCACAGTTCAGTCGCGCTCAGGCTAGTGCAGGTTATTATATTACTTTAAGTTACAACACTAATGTACAAGGGGCGTTCAAGTCAAGCCGGGACTTTTGATTAGTGCACAATGAGAGAACACAGTTCTGAGAATAAAGACTCTCGATATGATCCTCTACTACACGAATGCACTTTTTCCAGCGTTCCACTAGTGCTCGGATACCATCAAGTTAGAAAGTTCTCTCAGTACGCCGGAGTCATGATCAGCCTGCCTACTTCACGTCTGGCCTCCCAGGAACTCCTTTAATTTCCCAAACATGTGGAAATGGCTTGTATAAGGATGTGGCAATAACTCTCAGCCGAGTTCCTATAATGTACAAGTGTTGGTGAACCATTGTGGGGACAGTTTCACAGTTTACAGACAGATGCGTCTCTTCTGCAAGTTGCCACTGTCAATGTTTCAAGGATTCACTCGCTGAACGAATGCATTGGGCCCCAAGTCACCTGGGCCAGGATCGTCATTCACGGATGTACGGCCTTCTTTAAAACGTTTTAAATGCGTCACTGCGGCTAAGAGTTTCACTGTTTAGTACATCACCAGTCCCTGTTTGACTTGAACGCCCATCGTATCATAACAGCCTTCGTGATGAGTCTTGAGTAAGTAGTTACTTTTGATCCTGGCTTTCTCTTCGTCGGTCAGGTGCTCCGTCCTCGTGCGAATCACCACGTTCACGTTGTTGACGGAGAACACCTAAACAACACCAACACAACCATCATCATCATCATCATCAAACAACATCCTGGTTTTGTTAATACAATCATGCTGTTGTTACACAACACTATGTAGCACATGTTGAACTCTGCATTCTGATTGGACGAGATGACAAAGTCTCCTCAGCTAGTGTTCAACGCACCTTCGCTTCAAATCCGTTCACCACTTCGGTTCGGTCCGTTCTCCAGCCCCAGATCCCCGATTTACACCTGCATAAACACACACACACATACACACACACCACCTTGTTTCGTAGCAGCTTCTGATTCTGCAAGCCTCGACACAATGGTGAGACGCGTTTAAGACATGAGACACGTTTCCGTGTTAAAGACTCACCTCTCGAACGAGATGTCCTTGGTGTCTAAGAAGGTGTTGACGATGGGCGTGGTCAGACGCTTGGCCACTTCCTGTTGGTCAGGCTGCATGGAGTCGAGCGTGACCTCATCCAGCTCACGCGTGATATCAAATCGCTCAGTGTCCACCACCTCGTCTTCATGATTCACCTCTATCAGCTCGGCACAGTTCTCTGTCCACACACACACATACATAGACTAAGAAATCATTACTGGATCTTTGGAGCTTTTTAAAAAAAGAGAGAGAAAGAGTTACAGTAAATGGATCAGCGTGTGTGTGTGTGTGTGTGTGTGTGTGTGTGTGTGTGTATGTGTACCATCTCCCTTGAAGATGTAGCTCCGCCTCCCCCTGATCCACGTCATGTTCTCAAAGCCGAGCAGTGTTGCGTCCACCCGCAGACTCGTGCCGCTCTTCCAGATACGACACACATCGCTCGGACACACACGCGACACTAATGGGACTGACACAAACAAAACACACGCAAACAGGTTATTCCTTGCTGTGATGCTGACGAACTGCAACTAACACCGGAGACTCCTTCCATAAACGGTACAACTGATTATGACAAGCGTACAGGCGTTACTATGGCGACAGCAGGGTCTGTGGCCAGGTTCAGCTGCACTAACGTCACAGCTGCAGTTCTGCAGGAAACTAATCAACACCTTCTGACCAATCAGACTGAAGAACATGACGACCACGACTGTATAGAAATTGGTGGACACACACACACACACACACACACACTTACTCCAGCTGGTGAACTCCCACTTCATCTCCATGTAGAAATCTGGAGACTGCAGGAAGAGAGAGAGGTGAAGAAAGTGAGAGGTGAGCTGTTTGTGTGTGTGTGTGTGTGTGTGTGTGTGTGTGTGTGTGTGTTTGTATGAGACCAAAGGAGTCTCGCTCACCTCCCGGATCTTGCAGAGTAACTCTGGCACGCCCGACAGAGCCGTGGAGGCTTTCAGGTAATCTCGCCGCTGCAGGACCAGCTGCACCATCTCCGGGTCTCCAGTACTGACCGCTTCCTGAAGCACTGTGCGCACACACACGCGCACACATACACACACAAAACATCAATTATACACAACTGATAACATGATGTCTAATTTGTGGTGTTTGGGCTTCAGAGAGTAGAGAGACCATCGAGCATTTAAAACACACACGTACACACAAACACACACATATACACACAAACATAACACACACACACACACCCATATCCATATATATATACATACATACATACATACACACACACAGAGAGTAGAAAGACCATTGAGCATTTAAAACACACACACACACACACACACACACACACACACACACACACACACAGTTCATTGTATTTCCTTTTTAGCGTGCCTGCCTTATCTGCAAGTGAAACTCTTGACGCATGAGCAGCCATGCGTGCCAACAAGCGCACGCGCACACACACACACACACACACACACACACACACACACACACACACACACTTAACTTTGGCTTTCTTTCAAAAGCCTTTAGTACTATATTGGTTTGATTATTGATGTGTTACATGACTTTATGCTAGATGAGAGTGAGTTCTCTTTACAGTAACACACACACAC